>JAUNZO010002294.1:0-103852 GCA_031894775.1 Chloris gayana
TTTTTTAGCGCACTGGATTTGGTTCCCTGAATCAAACGAATAATTTGAGTGGGGATGCCTAGATGAAGCCATACTAGAATTGTGACTGTTCAGCAGCCTGGGTACAAAAATCGAGAATACTTTTTTTAAAAAAATTCGATGATGCAGAAACCTACACCCCGGCTTATTTTATTAAATGGCCAAACATTCAGCACCAATTCGTTATAATTCGTTCACAGACTCACATCATCCACTCTCCTTACAACCGGCTTGACCGGCATGATCAGGCAACATGTCTCGCCAACTCATAGTACTGACACTTACTTGGTTGGAAGATCCCGAGCACCTCTCCGGCTGGATTCCCACCTTGGCTCTTCAGCAACTCCGGTTGCCTCATCCTCATCTGAAAACAGGATATGTTTTGGTCCATCGTATCTTGCAATCCAAGAGGCACGAGTGGCTTCCACGTTATAAGGCTGTTTGCCCACCCTCTTCTAAATCTCCTTCATACTTACCCACTTGAGATTCTGAAAGCACATCTCATTTCTTAATTTCCAGAGATTCCACATTATAGCAGAACTAACTATATTAATTAAATCATGCTTTTTACTACTCAGCCAATGACTAGCACACTTCTTAAAATTGTAAATCTGTGGAACATGTAAAATTTCAGCTAGCTCATGCCAAATATTGCTAGCTACTACACACAAATAACAGATGATGAACATATTCCTTTTCTCAACAGATTAAGCACCTATCATCTTCTATTTGTTTCCCTTACTTACATTGTCCCAGGTTAGTATCTTATTCTGGGAGACTAATCACAAAAAAAATGTATTCTAGGAGGCACTTTTATGTTCCAGAGAGCAGGAGTATGTAAAGGTAGCACACCTCTAAAATTAACTATTTTATACAAGGACTGGGACGAATATACCCCATTAGAGGACATTTGCCAAATCAGTTCATCCTCAGAATCTGTAAAAATAATGGTTGAAGCTAACAATCTAATTTCCTCCTATAGTCTCACCATGTGCTCACTAAAATTTCTCCTAAAGGTGCACTTCAGATCACTTCCATCCCACAGTTCTGAAATGGTTTTTGTTTCCTCATTAGCTACTCTATAAATTTCCCAATATTGCATCGCTAGACTCGAAGAACCCAGCCAGTTATCCTCCCAAAATTTGATCTTTTTCCCATTTCCTACTTTCCATCTATAACCCAATTTTGCTACTTTAGCAGCCCACATGAAACCTTTAAAAAACTAGGAGGCCTTTTGTGTGTTACTACAAAAGATATTTGACTGATGAGTTTTATATTTATGGTCAATCAATTATCTCCAAATTTTGTCCTTATCAGACTGATACCTTTTCAACGAAGAGGCTAACAGACTCACATTAAAGTCTCTTAAATCAGGGACCCCAAGTCCCCCATATTCTTTTCTCATGCTAACTAAACTCCAATTTGCTAGATGATAATTTTGTTGATTGTCAGTATTATTCCAAAGACAATGAGCCATGTGAGAATCGAGTAAATCTATCGCTCGTCTAGGGAATTTAATAAAAGACATGAGATATACAGGAATACTAGCTAAGGAAGTTTTAATCAGCTCTACTCTTGCAGCTTACGTCAATAACTTCCCTCTCCATACGCTTGATCATTTTATCTACAATGGGCTGAATATCTTCTCCCCTTAATTTCTCAAAGTGGAGAGGGACACCTAGGTACTTAATTGGAAAACTACCTATGGGGCAATCAAAGATGTGAGACATCTGGTGTGTCATCTCTTCTTCTAAATTAATAGGTACTATCTCACTCTTATGGAAATTAATCCTCATACCCAAAATCTGTTCGAAGCAAGTTAAAATACACTTCAGGTTTCTCAAAGAACCTTCTTCTATATCAGAGAATAAGATTGTGTCATCTGCATACTGCAAAGACACTAAACCAGTATGTTTTAGACTAGTCATTAGGCCTTTGATCATACCTCTACTAGCAGCCTTCATTAGCATTCTAGCTAGGACATCACCTACTAAATTAAAGAGAAGGGGAGAAAGGGGATCTCCCCCTCTAAGACCTTTACCAGTCCTAAAAAATTACTTTCTTCACCATTTAAGACAATACCCACTGACCCTCCTTTAAGAATCATTTCAATCCATCTTAACCCACTTATGGCCAAACCTTCTTGAAATTAAAATTTCAACAATAAAGTCCCAACTAACCTTGTCGTAAGCTTTTTCATAATCTAATTTTATAACTACTCTAGGCTCTTTTGACTTGTGGAAGCTATGGACTATTTCATGAGCTACTAGCACACTTTCCAAAATGTATCTACCTCTAATCATTGTTTTAAATAGCCCGCTATAGCTCCGCTATAGCTTCGCTATAGCTTTTTGAAAGAGATGACGCTACGATATTGCTAATATTGCCGCTAATGCCGCTAACTCCGCGATACAGTTAGTTTTACTGCTAACTTTATCCGCTAACTCCGCTATAACTCAAAAGTCAAGCCGTGTTGATGAGTCTTGTTGTTCATAGTCCATATGATGGTTGTCTTTTCACTATATGAACTTTCCGATCGCTAGGAAATATGGTAAATACATGTTTGGATGTTGGAGTGCTTTAATGATGGATGCACATATATGAATTGAGGGTCGTAATTGATGGAATTACTAATGTTTTGATAAAAATATTCTCCTTTTTTTACAAAACGCTATAGGCAATAGCTTCCGCTATAGCTGCGCTATAGCCCCTATAGCTTTTCTAGGAGCACTCCGCTATATTCTATAGCCCGCTATTTAAAACATCGCCTCTAATGAAAGCACTTTGCTCTTTACAAATTAGCCTATCAGAAATCTTTCCTAGTCTAATGGTTAGCAGCTTAGTGAAAATTTTAAAACTACAGTTTGTTAGACTAATTGGTCTAAATTTCTTCATATTTAGCATTCTCTTCTTTAGAAATGAGGGTCACTAACGCAAAATTCAGTCTGTGAAGGTCCAAAGTCCCTTCCTGGAAGTCTCTAAAAAGAGAAACAAGATCATCTTTAGTAATGCTCCAGAACTTTTGGTAAAGAAGGAAGGGGAGCCCATCTGGACCAGGAGCCCCCTCTGCATAGCAACTATCTATAGTTTCCTTAATTTCTTTTTTCTAAAAAAGGAGCTTGTAGGATATTATTCTCCTCTTCAGTAACTAAATCATCTAATTCCCAAAAATCCTTTCCTAGCTTGGCATTACTTTTATTGCCAGCCGAGAAAAGGTCTCTATAAAAATCTACCGCCACTTTCATCATTCCTTTCTGGTCCGTGACTACTATACCATCTGGTCTCTGAAGAAGTTCTATATGTTTCTTTCTACTGCGTTGGTTAGCCACTGTCTGAAAGTATGCAGTGTTCCTGCCGCCTTCTAAAATATCTTTCTCTCTCAACCGTTGTCTGATTTTAATTTCTTCTAACGCCCAGATTTTGTTAAGTTCTATTTTCAGCCACTTAATCCTTTGCTTCTATTCTATAGAAAGTTCTATACTCTTAGCTTCCAAATCTAGGCAGTTAAACTCGCTAGCTAGATTTTTCTTTGTTTTATTAAGTTCTACAATCACATTTGTAGCCTACCCTCTTACGCTTCGTCTAAGCACTCTAATTTTACACTGCTAGTGCAAGGTGTGGACCAAGCTTTATGTACAACTTCTTTAAACTCTTTATTTTCTAACCACCACTTCTCAAACCTAAACCTTTTTTTTTACCAAAAAGAAGTTGTCACCGGTATCTATAATTAGAGGTGTATGTTCACTATTACTTCTGATGAGTTTGTGGCCCGATCTTCACGATGTAGGAACAAGACCAAGATAACTAGCTGCAAGCAGCCGAGATAATAGTGCAACCTGACAAAATCAACCCGAAGCCAACCACCGTCTCGTTACGGCAACCTGAATCGAGGATTCACCCAACCACACTCCGAGTTACCAACCAACACAACCTGCAATCAAACAGAGCAGGAGCACCAATTGGGTGACATCGAACATCGCTTATGTAATCTCCAAGGAAATCATAAGAGCAAAGGGGTAGAGAACACACTCTCTGAATTTGATAGCACTCGGCTAACCAAAGGGGATTGCTTTCTATTATCAAAGTTGTTCCAAATGACTGAGATACATGACTTATTTATACTAGGAACATCCCTCCTAGTTGGGTGAAACATTTAAGATTTTCCACTAAGAAAAGGGTAGGTGAAAGGTGTAAAAACAGCAGTCCCGTGAAGTCTCACGTGACCCTCTATCTCCTTGGCAGTCTTGAGTTAAATGAGCATATCTTTTTAATAGGAAGTCGAAATGATGAGCCATTTTGTTGGAGGTTAAAGTAGACTCGATTATCTTTCCAACCTTGTGTATTATGTGGGAAGAATGTCAAGGTTCTGGTGCGCATGACCCTGGAGACGTGGCTCTGAATTCTGCAGATATCGGGTCCAATCAGCTTCGGTTTAACTCTTGTCATCCTTTATGTACACAATCTTGGTTGGTCCAGAGAGATCCTCCTTGTGTGTAAACCTTATAAAAAAAGAAGTGTAGAAGACTTAGGTAGTAGAAAGATCTCATAAAATGTAAGCTAAATTTCTTAAGGATGGAGTTCACCTTTTCATGTAACCGTACATGATCTTGATGGATTGCATGACTTGGATCATATATTACATCTCCATTTCTCATGTGCTTTACATGACTGATCTGATGGTTTGTGTATGTATGTTCTTTGGCACCTCTAGGATGTCTAGTTGATGTGATTGTTGATAAGCTTTGAAATACAACATGATGCTTGAATATGCAATCATATAAACCAAGTAGTAGCTTTCCTTTATAGAAATAGTTACATATGTAATTGTAGCTTTCACCTTTGAATGTGTTGCTGATCGGTTCACATTTGTAATATCCACTCGATGCAGAGCATAGTTTGTGTAATGGTTTTGAAGAATGGTTAGGATGTCCTCGTCATAGTCCCCTACTTAAAGAGAAGTCGTCCCCGACTTTTGTATGCCTGAAAATATTCTACACACACAAGGACTCTCGCGAGAAATACTCTTATATGGATGTGAACAATGATTCAGAGAAGATACATGGTGAATAGTTCTCATTCTCTTGTTTCTTTTCCTTGCAAACAAGTTAGTTGATGGTAGAACCAAAATCTCTCTCAACCCGCACAATTGATTTGAAACCTCGAATTTTGTTTTTGCTATAAAATTTTCACGAGAGGATAGAAAATTTTTTGTGTGGTGTGAAAGCATATGAATTGCATTTATTTACTGAAAGGCGTGAAGTAGTAGCCAATAAATCACATGTTATGAAACTATCATTTAGTGATTTATTCATGTAATAATCACAAACAGAATGCATATAAATTTTAATCAATTCCAAGTCAACAACATTCTCACAAGTGATGCAAATTGCAGCCACAAAGAAATTATCTGGAACATGATATCCAATTAGATTGAATGTAAACTTGCAAGTATTCATTCCATGCAAGAATTTATAGATGCAATCTTGGAAACTTTTGGAAGAATTTTATCAAGAAAAATTGGTTCATCAAGTGTAACATAGCATAAACATTCAACGGGAGAAATTTCTTTTGAGCATTTGAATGTGAGTAAGAAGTACAACATTTTCCGGTTTGAGTCTACCAAAAATATCAGCTGTCGGTTCTGATGATTGTACTTGTTTCGTGGTCAGCATCTTAGAATTTTTTACCTTTATTATCATCATCTTGATTAAATCCATGGGTACAAAGTGTCTCACTCTCGGTAGTGGTTATTCTCACACTTCTTTCTTCATTTCCTTTGACTCCATGGGCAACCAACTCCTCCTCACCTTTCTTATAAACCTGCGCATTAAGTTGAACAACACAAGAAGTTGGTGTGACCATGTTAATTTTAAAATTTTCATCACAAGTTGTATTGCTCTTTCCTCTCTTTGTTGGTGGTGTATCTCTCATGTTCACATTACAAGAGCTCTCATTATCACATTCGGTCAAATCACACAACTTGTTTTCATTTGTACTCACTCAATCTAGGTATGTGGATCTCATTCTTGCATGGGGTTTGAAGCACATGTTTCACTTCAGATTTAAAGCAATCCTTGGTAGTCTTCATGGCCTCCTCTAGTCAACGGGACAACAATATTCACATCAGATTTATCGTGAGTTTTCTTTTCCTCAAAGCTGAGAATTTGTGATGTGCTTGATCGCATTATAACTCCCCCATTTTCCATGAGTTTTGTATGTGTAGCAGCTAAATGTACATCACATTCGAAGATTTCTCTCGAGCAAGGATCTAGAGAAGTTTGCACCTGAACATTTGTTGAAACTTCATTTCCTTTGTACCCAAAAGATTTTTCTTTTGCACATGGAGAATATGCAGCACCACCTCTCTTCTTTCATTCACATTCCTTTCTTTTTCATCCATGAGTTGTTGAAGTTTCATTGGTTTGAGAATAAAATTCTCACCATTCCACATGATGGTATATTGATTAGAACGACCACAATGTTTAGAAGATCGGTCATATTGCCATGGCCTTCCTAGCAGTAAGTGACAAATTTTCATTTGTACCACATCGCATTCAATAGTGTCAGAATATTCACCAATCTTGAATGGAACTTTTAATTTATGTTTGATCTCGATATATCTGTAATCATTCAACCAA
Source organism: Chloris gayana (assembly GCA_031894775.1). Taxonomy (NCBI): domain Eukaryota; kingdom Viridiplantae; phylum Streptophyta; class Magnoliopsida; order Poales; family Poaceae; genus Chloris; species Chloris gayana. The sequence goes on from JAUNZO010002294.1 coordinate 6,657, forward strand.
CGCACATGGTATGGATGAGAATGTTTCAAAAGTTTCAATCAAAGTTTGTCACACATTTCTTTGCTTGCAAGGTATTGAAAACTACCACCATCAATTATAACTTTGCATACCTTGCTTTTGATAGTTGCTCTTGTTTGAAACATATTATGTCGTTGTCCATTTTCAGCTTCCTTTAATTGTCTACTCAAAGCATCAACAATTAGATGTGTGCCATCCTCATAAGCTGACCCATACACTATAATTAACTGCCAACAGAAACTAGTTTTCTTATCTTGTAACATGACACACGTACTATAAGTATAAAAAGCAGCAACTGTCATAACAAAAAGGTCTGTGTTTACTCCTACTAACATACCGCCTGCTGAACCTACAACAGGTATTTGATGCCAAGTAAAATGGCCTAGTACAGTCATTGCCCTAATCTGATTAAAATGTAAAACCTTCTTCTTGGTTTCCTAGAGACCAAGGAAGTCTGGCTTATGGCATCTAATAAGAGAAGTAAGAGCTAAAGCTCTACCAAGTTTACCCAAACCTCTAACATTCCAAATTAGACCTTTCATTTTTTTTTCTTTTTAAAATTCTTTGTAGCTCTTTTTTTTTTTGTTAATTATTCTATCTTCTGCTACATCTGAATCACTCTCCACCAGAGTGTGATCATCATCTATATGTTGTTCACTATGAACACTCTCCTGTGTTCTAGTGCTCGGACTACTACTAATAACTATTGTATAATTTGAGGTTTGCTGCTCTCTACTATCCCCGGGGAATCCAAATTAGTGGTTTGCTCTCTAGTTCTTTTCTCTTTAAAGCTTTGGTAATTACAGCTACTACTAAAGATACCTTTAATTTGCTTATCTAATTCTTGTATTTGTCTACAAGTACTATCTATTGATTGCTCATCAGTACCTAGGTCAATGTTAACTACCTCAGCTATCTTACAAATATCGTCTTTGGAGAAGGCGGAGAAGGGGTTGGCATTTTTACCTTTGTTCCATGCTACGTCTTCCTTTTTGTTCAAGTCTTGAGCTTTACGAAGTACTTGTCCTTCCATCATCCAGGTTCCTTAGCTCCTTCTAGTTGCATGCACTAGACCCCACTCGCCTTTTCTTCCCTGCCTCTTTTGTTGCTTGTTTTCCTGACTCTATGTCTTCTTCACCTCTCCCCTCCACAACATTATTTTCTTGTTGATTATAGCTCCAATTCTCGGGTAAGATGTCTATTTCCTCATCCCGTATCTCAGCATTCCCGTCTTCTCTCGTCTTCCTCCATTTCTTCTCCATCCGATTGTGCTAGGTCCAGGTCTCTCAACAGGTTAATACCATTAATTCCTGTTGTTTCCACTTCTTCCATCTTATCCACTTTCATTTCCTTAAAGAGTTCAAGCTCCAATTCTATGTCTTCCTCCATTTCTTCTCCATCTGATTGTGCTAGGTCCAGGTCCACATCTTGACTCTTTTAGTCCCACTCGTACTTTCCTGAACCACTAGCCAGATTGTGTTGTCTCTTGTTGGTTTCCTCAACTTGGTGAATTCTCTTGCCTTTTTCCTGTCCTTATGGTCTGAATCTTCTTGCATACCCGGCTCATCTCCATAATCTAAGTCATCAAATTTATCGTCTGCCTCTCCCCTTTCCTCGGCTTGCATATACTCCTCAGCTTTCAAAGAGACTAGGTACATCTTGTTGTCAAGTTCTAGGATTCTTTGTCTTGGTATTTTGTATGGGTCTTTAACTGCAACCTTGATTCTTGCTGTTTCGAAGTAACTTCAGAACAAGGTCTTCCAGTCTACATCAACTAGCTTCCCAAGAGTTGATGCAAGCTGCTAAATTGTCTCGAAGTCACTCCACTTTGGTGGTATTCCTTTCACATGATTCCACATCCCTGATAGCTCTCCTATTGGCACAATTTCTCCATCCCAAGCTTTTAGTGAAACCATCACATTACTCTTGTCTAGATGGAAGTAAGTGATGCCTTTACTTGTAATAACAAGCTCATCTATCTTTTTATGAGTAGGGGATCACACGAGGAATCTATACTCATCAAAGCTTTTTAGCTGCCAATTCCATTCTGGATCAAAAACTCCTTTCGGGTTTCTAATGATGTCTTCCTGGCTTGCCTCTCCTTCCTCTGCCGCCACCACACCAACAAGGACAAGGGCACAACTTCTACAACCAGGGAAGACCGAGGGGAGGGGGACAAGGAGTCCGGCCAAGACCAACTATGCAGAATTGGGTAGCCGACAACAACAAGCTCAAGGGTACCAACAAGCCGGATGCAAAGGAAGTCCAACCAAACAAGCGAGAACCCTCCAATTGTAAACGACTAAAATATCAGCTAAGCATTCTTACAAGCCTCGGGTATCATGTCGGGACAAGCAACAATAGAACTATCAAGAAGCCCACAACCCCTCCCTCCCGTTCCCTCTTGCCGCTCGCGAGCTCTTCTTCCCGGGAGCACCCGGGGCGCACCAAGGAGCTCCGGTGGCTAGACAACCCAACTTTCGTCGACGAGTCCACCCCACCCCGGTGCATCTTCCGTGACTTGGTACGGGACCCGTAACCGGACGGCCTAGAGGCTGGAGCTGTTGGCCTCTCGTCACCGGCAAGGCACCGGTTGAGTCCTCCGCCCCGCTCCCCGGTCGCCACCGGCGCCACCGTCAACCTCGCGGGGACGACCACCATCATCCTGCCGAGCAGCCGCACCACCAGCCCCGTAAGCCCAAGGTAAGGTCCGTTGTTGTCGTTTCGGGCTCCCTTCCCGTCTAGTCGGCTAGAGACCCGGGCCCGTCGTGCCACCGCTCGCAGCCACGGTCGCAGCCCCGCGATGACGGCCGCCACCAGCCCCATCTATCTCGGGCCGAGATTGACGAGGGTTGGCAGCTGTTACCGCACCGCCGCCATGTGCGGTCCGGGAGGCAAAGGAGCCCTCAATCGTCGCCCGCACGGAGGAACCACATCCCGGCCTACCTCGACGGCAAGCTCTAGAACTGCCTCGCCACCAACCACTTCAAGGTAGACCGTCGGCACGCGCGTAGTTGCCTGCACTACCACGGGTTGGCCCACCGGCACGCAACTACAAGCGGCCACGGACCACGGCGTCGCGCCAACGTGCCGACTAGTCATAGGGCGGCGTCGCGCCAACGTGCCGACTAGTTAGAGGGGCCCCACCGCGTCATCCATGTGTGCCGGCAAGACTCCCCCACCACCGGATCGAGGCTGTGCCGGCGGCGATGCCTTTCAATGAGTTGCTGCCGGGCAACCCCGACTCACGGCCGGCTTCCAAGATCTACTTCCTCCAACGCTGCGAAGAGATCAATGCGGAGGAGGCGCGCCTCCGCCGGGCCCCGATGGCCCACATCGGCAATGCTTAGGCCGGTGTCTCCATTGAAGCTGCCAAAGCCGCTATCCGGGATGGACCCGGCATCGATGAAAAGGACTTCTCGGACGGGCGTTTGGTCTTGAGAACTTCCTCTTCTCCTTCCACACACGGGCGGTGAGAGACCGCGTCCTCCGGGCCGGCCTCGCCCTGGCAAGATCCTTGTTCCTAGTGTTCCGTCAATGGACACACCGGCTCGTGAGGAGGCTGGCAACCTCTACTTCAAGGTTATCCCGGAAATCGACGACATTCCACCTCACACCTAGTGTCGAGTCTTAAACTCGACACTAGTACTATCCGGTCTCTCACGAGCGTGGAATTCGATGGTGCAACACACGAAACACACAAGAACACGCGATTTTAGACGAGTTCGGGCCTCTCGATGGAGAGTAATACCCTACGTCCTGTGTGTTATGTATTTCTTTTAGCGGATTGCATACTGGTCGGGGACCAGTCTATGGGCCCTTTACGCCGGTCTTATTTTCATTGACTTGTCACCGTATCTCTAATTATCCATTCCTTTATCATCTCGTATACCCGTAAGGTAAGTATACGACAACAGCTCCGAGTAATTTTTGATTTGACCTTGAATAAGAACGACCGAGTCTTCCGCATGTTGGTCCGATTCCATGGTAAAATTAAAAAGAACTCCAATCTTCTATAATACTTCTTTTCTATTCCAAATGACTTCAAAAAAGCCAAAAAAATAGTATTTTTTCTTCCATGCCACCCAATTGGGTATGCAACATTTTTTGTATATTTCCTACGATTATTATAAACCGCTCTTAAAAAGGTGGTGCACCAATTTGGTGCACCCAATTGGGTATAGCCCCGACTCTTGAATCATTTGAACTTCTTTCAAATAATGCAAGAGTCCACTAGTTGATTCTTCATCATTTCCTTCAATATGCAATTTCTACGGACCGCTTCTTTCAATTTTCATTATTTTTCACTTCCCGCGATCGCTGCAGACCGCTCTTGAACACGGTGCACCAGTCAGGTGCACCCAATTGGGTATAGCCCCGACTCTTGTATCATTTGAAGATCGCAAATAATGCAAGAGTCCTTCTTGGAGACTATGTTTCATTATTTTCCATCAAATTACATTCTTCTTAGCAATTTCGCCAAGAACATATTTTTCAGACTTGTCATACCAATCATAGCTTCATATCTCTTGAAGATTCATACCAAATTAACATAACAGACCGCCTAAATTGGTCTTAACCCATAATCCACTTAGTTAAATTAATTAAGAACCAAAATCCTGGTTGATCAGACCGAGTTGTTTCCCAATATTCTCACATCGATTGGAGTCTCTAAGGCCTATAATCAGCTGGATGATTAACACCCATAGCCTAAGACATCCATTATTAAAATTGAGTTAGGCAAGATACAAATCATCTTCGATCTAACTCTTCCATACCGCCTAATAATTAAATTTGGCACTATATTAATTCAACATCTGAAATCGCATATTTCGAGACCACTTTTTATTCACAAAAAACCGCCATGATTATAATAATCATGTCGTCTTATCCTTATGACTGTTAGGTCATAATTACACAATCAAGCCATAAATCATTAATGCTAAATTTACTAGGCTGTAAAAACGGCCCAATTACTTTCTAGCCCCCTAGCCCAGCTCGGGTACCTATAAAAGAAACGAAGGGTCGACCTAGGTCAAACTCATTCCCGAAACTCCACACGCGCCCACCATACCTCCTTGTTCTTCGGACATTGCGATCGCGCTCCTTCCTTCCCGTATAATCTAATCTCTAACTTCCTTTTTCTGTCCTTCATGATGGGCAAGAAGAAATCTACTGCCAATCCTTCTTCTTCATCAAATGTTCCTCGCGATCGGCTTCCCTTTGGTATTCAAGATTTGGGTGACAGCAAAATTACTGAGACATCTCTCAACGAGATGGTTCTTGACGGGTACCTTCCCCCGCAACCCATTCCGAACCGGAGTGCTCCTACTCCTGGCCAAATTCCATGGGGAATAGTTGATTCCCAATAATTAATGTTTAAATCTTTCTTTCTTTGCTGCCTCGATCTCCCTTGCTGTTCTTTTTTTAGAGGATTACTTTTCTTTTACGGGTGGGAGTTAGTAAACCTGAATCCGAATTCCATCCTCCGGATTGCTTTTTACATTCATCTATGTGAAGCTTTTCTTGGAATCTGCCCTCACTTCAAGCTTTTTCAGTACCTATTTCAAAACCGCTCGCTCCCCACATCGACCAACCGTGCTGCGGTGGGTGGAGATGGAATACAATGCTCGGAGTACCGAGGAATACTTCTCCCCGCCCTTGAACAAAAGCTTGGCTCATCGGAAGAATGAGTGGTTTATCTGCGATAATCCTCAACCTCTCGTTCCCCTTACAGAGCTAAGGTAGCCAAAGAACTCTCCTCCAAAGACATCAAAGACGACCTCAAAGAAGATGGAGAAATACTCGCCCTCTTGGCAAGTATCAAATATCTGAAGGAAATCAAAGGCGTCACGGCCCGAAACGGTGCTTTGGAGTTTCATCGTACGGGAGTCCAACCACTTAAGAGACAAGAACATCCAACGTGGTCCTTTAATGAAAATAGCGCTAATCCAACCGACGGAACACCTCTTCCCGATTTAGAGCGGTTGGGAAAGCATCCGAAGAGGATGCTTCAGCCGGGTACGATGAAGCTGGATGCCGGAGAGTGGGTTTATTATTCAAGCACATCAAATCCCCGAGATTCGAGTACGTATTCTTATTCTCCTTAAATACCGGTATTTGTATCACCAACCGCTTGCTTCAAGTCTCGGCTCGACGCACCGACTGCTTGCTTCAAGCTGCTAGATGGAGAAGCTTGACCCAACTACCGCCGCCAAGACATACCTCTCCGACTTCGGCTGACGGCTTGGACCGACGATCCGAGCCGATTCCAACGACAAAGATGCTTGTCATGCCCAAATACGAGGTGCGGGAGGTCCATCCAAACCTAAGGAAGTAGAGACTCTTCGCCAACGTTGAGCCTTACGTGTGGAAGAAGCGAGACCTTGCAATATCCGGTCATTATCCATATCCGGTGAGTCAAGGACTGCAAGCATCGCTGCTCCTCCGAAGACAAAGGGTCGTCCGACGATGGCAACAGTGGCCATGATGGCAACCCCGACGAGAGATCCTGGCCTAGGTGGAGGCATCAACCCTCGTCGGTACGGGTTTTCTTTCATCCATGGCGTTCCGGATAGACAAGAAAATCCGTCGTCCTCGCAAGGTCGGCCTCCACATCAAGTTTCCGGATGGCAATCTAATGGTGGCCAAGGATGCCGCCGCCGCCGCCATGATGACCCATGTCGCCGGCAGCCGCTGCCGGAATCCAAGAAGAAGAGCAATTGTCGATCGGCAAAGTCGGTGCCGAAAGCAATCAAAGCAAAAGTAGAGGCTGCCGACGCGTCTGTTAGTAGGCAATCGTCACCACCATCGCCAAGTGCAGAAACGACAAAGGATCTTGACCCAAAAGGAAAGAAAAGCCATCTGCGAGGACGCCACGGTCGAGATTTTTCTACCAACCCGTGAGGTCCACACCGAAAGAAGCAAGGATCCCATGTGCTTGCGAAGGAAACGTCCACTACCGGGGTAGGCTGCTTTGAGCTAGACGAGCACGGGACAATATCCCATGTGAAGACGAGGCATCGATCCCACAAAAGATTGCCCACAACGAAGGGACAGACTGCCACATCACCCCCACGAGCACCAACCTCCCCGGCCGCATCCGGGTGTACTCTAGAAGGTCTCGGAAGGAGATTCAAAGCTGAGCCGACACGTGCCGGCCCCACAAGCGCCCGACAATAGCTGTTTAAGGACCCTTCCTCCATCGCTAACGAGCCGGGCCTGGAAGAAGCCAGGCCGGATCAACCAAAACCTGCCTTCTCCACGGGGACCGACTCACATCATGACGGGTCGGGACAACCAAGCCAACTAGTATCCGGGCAGAAATCCCAGGAGGTCGTCGTCACTACCTGCCAATTCATCTCTTCTCCGGCCCAAATCATCCGGAACCCTTTTGCGCCAATTCCAGCAAAAGGAGAGCCGAGTCATCCGGTGGCTACCCTAGCTCCTATCACAACTCCGTGTCATAGTACTCGGATTGCTAAACAACTAGGCGCTAATTCGGCCGGGTTTTCCAAGAGGGGCAAAATGCTCCTCATGCACAAGATGGGAATTATCACGATAGATACACATGTCGCAGCGAAGCCCAACAAGCATATGAACAAGTCTTTACGAAGCCCCTGTCCGAAGAACACTTGACAACCATCGGGGAGCTCTTCTCAGCAGCCTCGATTTTGTCTAACACCAAGCTGCAGACGACCACCATAGAGGCCGGGAGCCGGCTACTGTCTAAGTAGCACTCTTCCACCATGGTAGTTTTTGTCCTTCAATGGATTTAAACAACAACATACTTCTCTAGAATGTGCGTGGCTTAAATGATAAAAGCCATCGTGATGTCCTACGTGGTGTCGTAGCCGATTCTAAAGTCGCTATTGTATGCCTTCAAGAGACCAAGCTCGGTGAAATCCCACTCCGTTTGATTTACGAGATGCTTAGCTCGGATTTCAAGAGCTTTTCTTACCTACCTGCAATTGAAATGAGAGGTGGCACCCCGATCGCTTGCATGGAACCCGATGTCCAATTGGTGCCGCTCCATATTGGAGAACACTCAGCCGCCGTGCAGGTTGAAATGGCGGCGCGCTCCTGGATCCTTACATCGGTCTATGGTCCCCAAGCGGACGTCGATAAAATTGACTTTCTTGATGAGCCCCGTTCAATCCAAACATTTTCCCGGGGCCTTGGATGGTGGTAGGGGACTTTAGCCTAATTTTGGAGGCCGATGACAAAAACAATACCAATATAAACCGGTGGAACCTAGGCAGGTTCGATGCTTGCCGACAGAATCAGCCTTGAAGTCCAGGGACCCAAAGCGGATTGCGAAGCCAGGCGCGAAGTCGACGTCAAACGAAGAAGCCATCAAACTCGCCAAGACACCTTGCTCGGCGCACCAAATGCTTGAGGAATAATCTCGGCACTAATACTACCTAGTCCCTCACGAGTATGCAATTTGATGGTGCAACACACGGAACACACAAGAACATGTGAGATTTTAGACGAGGTTCGGGCCTTTCAATCGAGTGTAATATCCTATGTCCTGTATGTTGTGTATTGCCTTTAGCAAATTGCTAATTGCGTATGTCCGGATCATTTTTTGAGGGGTCCCTCCTCCGCCATATAGATTCGAGGAGGTAGGGTCACATGCATAGTCTTAGTCGGTTATATGAATTACATATTCGATAGCTCTATCTTGAGGATTCCTTACCGATTCGAGTCCTAATCGACTAATTTAGCTCCTTTACTTGAAGATCAAGTCACATCTTATCGGTCTTGAGTCCACTTTTGTTTCCGTAACGATATATAGAACCTTATGTTATTCCATATCGATCAAGGCCATGTCTCTTCGCGTTCTAAATGCCACCATCTTTTGATAAGGTGAATTCTTTTCAAATATACCTTGTCATCCATGTGTCCCACATCGGTGTCAATTTTCTTACATAAACCATTGCTTTATATCTACAGCCAATCCGGGAACACACTCGTGTTTTTCGTAATGGTTGTGCAGCCTTGACCCGATCATGGTAATGATTGTTCTTATTATGCCATCACTGTTTATCATCACCATATGACAACATATCACTATTTCCGTAATCCCACCCGACTACGAGTACTACCACACTCGTCATCATATTCAATCGACATCACCTCTCAAGGCCATGTCTCTATCCACCTTTAACCATCACCAACAAGCACACAGACATTCGATATTGCATTGGTGAGCTTGTTTTATCCTCCTTCCTATCTTGTGATGAGCATATTGTTGTTGCATGTTATCCTTAGCTTGAATGTTTGTTATTGTTTGTGCGCTAATAGGTATACGGCTTGGAAGGTAATACATGGAACATGAAGATAGAAAGTCCATTTGTGGAGATCATGTGTTAGATTATCAAGACAAATGACAAATGATAGTATTTGAGCAGCAATTCGAGGGAAGAGGCAAGTGTCCTTGATGCACATTGCTCCTATTCTCTTATCTATCTGAATTCAATTTCATGCATGCTTGTCTAATCTGAATCCCATGTTAGGGTTTACTAGACTTGTTTTGATCCTGTCCTTGTCGTCTGGTTTGGGTGTAGCTGACTAGTTCAAGGTAGGTCATGCTTAGCCTGGCTTAATCTTGGGAAAATAACTTGACTAATAATTTTGACTAATTATATACTTTAACCTAATTATCATGGGTTAATCTCTTTTTAGCAACATGAAACTTAGGTAATCCCAACGAGGAGGATGTTGATGACGGTGCGGGTATGCATGGCTACTTGGTATAGTACCATTTGGTTGCGTAGTGCCTGTTTGGGATTCTAAGGACCGGTTCGTGGATCGCATAACCATGACAACGAGCGCAAAGGACAGGGTTGATATGGGTAGTCTTGGTCAAGTAGGAGACCACTTCCCGGTTCTGCGGCATTGAGGAAGGATGAAGGAAGGGTGTACTTCCGGATTCGAGGCGAGGAAGGGTGTACCTCAAGCCACGGCGCCGGAGGGGGCTTCGTAGGAAGGGTGTACTTCCGCAGCGGTGAAACCTTAGCGTAGTAAATAGGTTGCTTTAATTAAAATGAACTTAGACATAGGTGTTATGTATGCGTTTAAACCTTGTGTTAGCCTTTCCTTCCATTAAGTTTGCATGTCTTATTTTTCTCCACTTGCTGAGTACTTTATGTACTCAAACGTTGTTGCTCCCCTCTTGATGTGGACTAGGGTCCCGATCTTTCGAAAGGTTCGGATAACTCTTGATTTAGTGAAGATGTGACACACGTCAATCCGGCTCCTGAACAACACGTTCGAACCCTGCAATCGCAGCACCACGTCCTCTATGGTTATCAACCGGCGTTGCACGGTTGACCTCGCCAAGAAGGCTAATCCCTGCCCGCGAATCAAGAACACAAGCAAAAACAAGAAAGAACGCAACCAAATTTGCAGATGTATGATTAATCTCACGAGTTGGGGTTTCACAAACCGATGAACCGCGAAACTGTCTAAGCAGAATAATCTAAGCAAAACCCAACCCTAACATGGGTGGTGGCTGCTGATAATAAAGACTTGGGGACGTGCAAGAACCCCCTGGATGCTCCCCTAATGGGCTCACACGAGATACACGGCCCAAAGGCCAAAACCGGTGTCGCAGCACCAAAACAGATTCTGGACGTTCCAGTATTTCGATGATTCCTGGCGACTCCAAATGAATTTTGACATGAGACAGGATCCACTGGAAAGTTTATGAAATTATCTTTCCATCCATATGTAGAACGTCTAAATCCAACATCGTATGCGATCTATGCATCTATTTTAATTCAGACTGTTCCTAGACTCCGAAACAGACTCGAAGTCGACTTGATTTGGGCCTCCACAATGCCTTGCGCCTCTTGCTGGACCTTCACGCCTCCAAGCCCTCTTCCATTCATATTATGGTCCTATCCTTAATTCCTAATCATAATAAAATCATTAGGTAGCGAACTATTCTCAAAATTGTGAAAGGAAAGACTTAGGAACGAGCTCACCTCTAAATTCAATTGTCGGGCGTGAGCTCCTTTAATGTTCAGCGGAGGAGTGTCATTTGTATCCAAAGGAGTGATGTCCTCATCACCTCTTTTGCATTGTGTTGCTGCTCAGAAGCCAAGGATGAAGATGCAGCCATTTGACGGAGACGATAGAGTGAAGACTAGGCATGCGATCTTCCGGTCGATTGCCCGTGGAGTTTGATGGCGCCATCGGCTAGGTTTTATTTTCCGATGTAATGTAATCTTTTCATCCTTGCAATTATTTATCGATATAATAAAGATATTGTTCTTTTATCACATTAATTGTCATGTGCGCGTGAAAACTTATTCCTGGACACGCATACGGATGTACTCGGTTTAGTTCCTTGAAACGGGGTTTGACATATTACTTCTTCCTTTATCTTTGGCGATTCAGGCTTAGGCGTCCACCAACTCCAACTTGTATTTGACTGGGCTTCCCTTATTCTTGAATTGGGCCGCCACATAAACTTTCCCCTTGTTGTGTCGATCGGCGCATTGGGTGCGCCGATATGCGCGACCCATCATTTGGCCGTTTCCTTCTTTGCTCTTTGATTCTTATCCGTATTTGTCCTGTTTTCTATTAATCCCTGCAACTACAAATATATGCAAATATGGGGTTAATTATCAGCATTTATTACCAAATAAGGATGTAAAACATACTATTTTGACATGTAAAACGGGCATCTAGAAGACGCCAACGGTTTTCCCACACTTAAATCATTGCTAGTCCTCGAGCAATACAATCCAATCATGTAGTAAAAATTTTCACATCATCCTTCACTCTACCAAACTCAATCATCTCATCTACTTGCTATCCCACCACAAAAATCTTCTCTCAGCTCTTCAAAGACTAATTGTGTATCATACTCGGACAAATCAAATTCCACAAGGCCTTTTCAAAACATTGTTCCTCTTTTCTCTTCTTATCATTAAAGCATGAAGTATCAAGCATTGGGTCTTCTCTCGATCACTCAAGTGTGTATCCTTCCCTCTCCTATTCTAAAAAGGATTACATGTAGATTTTAGATGGGCCATATTACTCAATTAAATTATAAGAACAACGACATCAACAATTTGCTCAATCATGCCCACTAAAAAAAATTCTCCCGGAAAAGAATCACAAGACATTACTATGACGAAAAGAGAATTTTTGTAAGAAGAATAAGGTATGTAAAGAAGATGAGAAAAGAATAAGTGGAACACCGAGATTTAGAAAAGAATGATCGGGGAATTTCTTAATTTTGCTTTTCTCAAATAATGAACATCGTTCCGGTTCTTGGAAGACCTTTTGTTTGAATCTTTATAGGACCTTTTGTCTTAATTCTAACAAACTCCACACTGCGCCGATCGACGCACGGATGAGCCAATCGACACATTGGTGCATTTTTCTGATTTTTCGTGCTTTATTTAATATTTACATTCTCCTTCCTTCTTGGGCGGCAGAATTCAGCTTGATATACTTAGCAGATTTTTTATTCCCTTTTTGATCATTGGTTGTATCAAGGAGGGGGTAGAGAAGCAATGATGTATAGGTTTATTCGTAGCAACAAACGAGTTAGACAAGGATGGCTAGAATTAACTCGTGGTAAACAAAGTGGGTCCTTCTTTCTTAGCATGGTCGAAATCATGAGCATAAGGTTGACAAAGTCACTTACAATCTAATTGGGTTATGTTCAGAACTAAATGGGGAAATTGCTGAAACCTCCTTGCGCCAATCGACGTAGAGGTGGTGCCTATCGACGCACTAGCCTTCGTGAATGTCCCTCATCACGAGCTTGCTCTCTTGCATTGTTGGGTGTTCCTGACCTCTTATTTGCGCCATTAATGCCTGCATCGACATGTTCTTTCCCCCTGCTTACTTCTTTTGTCCATTGATCCACTGTGTCATGTCCAAACTCTTCTCTTGGATCAAAACCATCATTATCTCCATTGTACCCTCCAAGATCATCATCACTTTCTTTGATAGGTGTTTCCAAACAATAGATGGTTTCAAAATCACTATCCCATTCGTAGTACCTCTTAAGCGGTTTAGCCGACAATCTAGTAGAACGCCAAACTTCCTCTGCTTCTTTAGTTCTCTTTGCTTCGGGATCATCACATTCGGTGGGAACATCTATGAGGTCAAAAAAATTGATCATCTTTAGCTCGTGCCGATCGGCGGCACCAATAAGTGCTTCAAAATGTTCATTCAATTGATCCATATTCTTCTCACGTCGCTCCTTGTTCCTCCGATGCTTCTCTAGTCTTCTTTTGATCTCATCATTTATCTCTATTGGTGTTTTTCCTCCTCTAACAACAGGGTATCTATCATCATATATGGAGTTCCTAGGCACATAATCCGGATATGCCCTCATGAGATTTTCAGTTTGGCGTTGAGTAGCCTTGAGACAATAAAAACACTTGCAACCTCCAAGACAACTGTTCTTGTGGATCTTGTTCTCTGGAAATTGTTCCCAATAAGTGAGATGTTTGGGGAGGATCTCATCAACAGTTGTATAATCATCTTCCTCTATTGCATCAAATGCTTCCGTATCGTCTGCCGCCTCAACCTCTTCTAAAATCTTCATTTGATGCTCGAAAGATATCATACTCACTCGTAAAGCCTAGCCTTGCAAATTGTGAAAAGGTTCTCCTTATCTTGCTCCTCTTTCTCCTCTTTTGTCAAAAAACTCTCAAAATTTGGAAAATCTTGATAAATCAAAGGTCTTTCAAGATCCAAAGGTTTTCTATTGTATATCTCTAGGAAACCCTTGAGAGGGGTTGTAGATTTACATTTACGCACCAAAACCCTTCTAATCTCATTCTTCAACTCATCATCAAGCTTCCTTTTTTCATCCATCCATGCATCGACCTCGCTTTTTAGCATATATTTCTTCCTCATACCCGACTAGATGATAGGAATGTCACTTGTTGTGAAAAGGAAACTATCTTCTTCATCCCATGGCAGAACAGGTGGAGAAAGCTCTCCGATGTCTGTCGCGCTGATCGGCATCAGCTGTCGTGTCGATCGGCACAATCGTTGCACCGATCGGTGCAATCCTCTTTACTCGCTCGACGCGTAGTGACTCATTGCTTCGTCGCTAGGGTTTAGCTTGTATGATGTGTTTTGATTCCTATAGGAGAGTTATCCCATGTATTTATGTACCATGACGTCCAATTTGAGTAGGATTCCATCTCTTATTTTTGGTATTCAACAGCAAATCTCGGAGGCATGGTCTTTTAAGACTCGTAAACAACTCGACTTCTGCGCCGATCGGCACAAGCTCGTGCTCGATCGGCGCGAGGACTCCCTTTTTTTATTTTTTTTATTTATGACACCCCACACTGAACAATACAATACATTGCTTTTGTTTTACGTCGCTAAACTCAACCAATCAATTTCTTATGTAGTATAATAGATATAAAATGTTTTTAATTCAAACGTGTTGGGTTCAAGGTATACCTTTCGGCGTTGTCCATTCACCGTGTATTTATTCTTCTTGCCATCCATTATAATTACAGCTCTTGAAGATAATACTTTGTGAACAAGATAAGGCCCTCCCCATTTGCTTTGCAGTTTGCCTTTACCGAACAACCGAAATATTGAATTAAAAAGCAACACTCGATCTCCGTCATTGAATTCCTTTTTCAGCAACTTCTTATCATACCAGCTTCTTGGTTTTCTCTTTGTATATTGCTGCATTTTCATATGCTCTTAACCTCATCTCATCTAATTCACTTATCTGCATCTTTCTCTTTACCCCAGCAGCATCCAGGTCTAAATGCATCTCTTTAATTGCCCAATATGCTATATGTTCTAATACTAAGGGCAAGGGACACGATTTTCCATAGACAAATTGATACGGTGTCATACCTATTGGAGTTTTGAATGCTGTCCTGTAAGCCCATAATGCTCCATTAAGCTTTGTAGACCAATTTTTTCCTTCTTTTGTGATGATCTTCTCGAAGAATCCCTTTTAACTGCTTATTTGAAGTTTCATCTTGCCAATTGGTTTGTGGATGATATGCCATACCAATTCGATGCTCAATTCCTGATTTACTCAAGAATCTTGTAAAATCAGTTGTAGTAAAATGTGATCCTCCATCCGTTATCACCACTCGTGAAACTCCATATTGAGGGAGAAGATCTTGTAACATGCCTTTGGATTCTCTTGATGTGTTTGTTCGACATGCTAGAGGCTCTACCCATTTAGATACATAGTCCATTGCAACTAATATATACTCAAAGGCAAATATAACAGCTAGCATCTCTTTCTCTCGTAGTATTGTAATTGATTTGCGCCTCATTTAAAGTTTTACTACCATAATAAAGAGCATGGACTTTACCTTCTTTTCGCTGCCCAAGAACTGCTCCTACTGCATAATCACTGCATCACATATTATTTTAAATGTCAAGTTACAATCATGTGGTTGCATAATTGGTGTAGAACATAGCTAGGGCTTCCTTGAGTCTTATGAAGGCGAAAAGTCTTTCATCATCCATAATAAATTTCGTATCTTGCTTTAAAAATTATCATGTCCTAGAACACTTCTCGGTGTCTTAAGGTCCGTCGGTGGTGGCAACTTCTCCACTGTAGCTACCTTTGCTTTGTCAACTTCAATTCCTCTATTAGATAGGACATGCCCAAGGACTATACCTTCTGTCACCATAAAATGACATTTTTCCTAATTAAGCACCAAGTCACATTCAATGCATCTTTTCAAAACTTTTTTCAGATTTGCTAAGCAATCATTGAAATCGGCTCCATGAACAGAGAAGTCACCCATAAATGCTTCCATGAATACTTCAATAAATTCAGCAAATATGGCATTCATGCATCTTTGGAATGTAGTCTAGTGCGGTGCATAGACCAAATGACATTCTTCTATATGCATATGTTTCAAAAGGGCAAGTAAATGTTGTCTTTTGTTCATCTTCTCGGTCTAACTCGGAATTTGAAAGAATCCACTATAACCATCCAGGTAACAAAAGTAAGAGTTTTTGGCTAACCTTTCAAGCATTTCGTCCATGAATGGAAGAGGATAATGATCTTTCTTTGTCACTTATTTAAGCTCATGTCATCAATGCACATTCTCCAACCCGTGATCTGTTCACTGTGGTACCAATTCATTATTTTCATTTGGCACCACAGCTTAATCCACCTTTCTTGGGTACGCAACGAACTGGACTGACCCACTCACTATCGGCAACAGGATACATCATACCTGCATTTAATAAACAAAGCATTTCTTTGTTGACCACCGGCTTCATTGATTCTTTCAATCGTCCGATTCCTTCAACTATTGGCGTTGCATTTCCCTCAAGGTTGCTCTTATGAGTGCAGGAGGTCGGACTAATTCCCTTGATATCATGCAATGAATATCCAATGGCTTGCTTGTATTTCTTCAAAATGGCTAGCAACTTTTTTTGTTTCACCAATTGTCAAAGCATCGTTAACTATTACTAGATATGTTTTGTTTTTTATGTTGGTATTCATACCATAATCCTGTAGGAAGTTCTTTCTACTCCACGTCCGGTGCGTCATCTGGATCCAACTTGCCCAGGGGTTCAAATTCCTCAATGGAGTGCTTGTGCCGACCAGCTCCATCGTCGCGACGATCGGAGCGAGTCCGTAGGCCGATCGGCTCCGAGTGTTGCGCCGATTGGCGCAAGTGTCCTCATTTTTTGTTTCTTGCAGCAGCTGTTCCAGTGGGTCCTTGTCTTTTATCTCAATTTGCTCATCTTCTTCTAGGAAAAATTCTTGTTAAAAAGGAGGGTTATATTGTCCGGGTGGGTCATTAAATTTGAATGATATTTCTTCTCCTCCTATATTCAATGGAGACGACTCTTCCCTGCATCTACAACAGCTTGTACTAGTCCGAGAAAAGATTTCCTAAAATTATATCCTCTACTCCAGATTCATTTTTATCATGAACAAAGAAATCCACTGGTATATGTTTCGAGTTGACCATGTTTTTGACGATCCCCAATGGTTTAGTCTTTCTTCCATCTGCCATACTGAGCTCAAGTTTAGTTCCTAACAGTCGTTGTTTGATTTCATGCGTCAGGCCCATGAACACTTCATATGTCATCAAACTAACGTGTGAGCCGAAATCACACATAGCTCTCGGGAACAGTTTGTCTGAAATCTCGCGTGGTATGAATGGATCTTCCTCCCTCTCTTCAGTGAGACCTATAGCGTATACGTGACATAAAGCAACTGTCTAGCAACCTTTGTAAAGGTCTACCAAAATGATGAGGACATCAACACCATCGATATGTCCATACCTACACAGGACCCTATTACTTGGACCAATTACGCGTGCTCGTGCTCGACAATTGAACAATCAAGTGAGTTCGCTCTTAGGCTCTTTTCAATCCTGTTTAGACCATGGAAATGTTTGCACTCTTGTTTTGCTTAGGAACGATGGACATGAGCTAAAGGGAAACGGACTCGCGCTGGCTAGATTCGGACTCCAGAAAAAGGCTGACTTTTGATGGCTGCCACGACTTCGTCCGGACTCCGTTTTGGGTGTTCAAGCACAGCATGGAAAGATCACGGAGTCTACTTTCCAACGGATCCGAGATCAAGTCTATATCTGCTCCGAGTCGACCGCAATCTTCATTTAAGTGCAAGGATATCAGAACTGTCCAGTTTTGGCCCAACGGGCCGTGTATCAAGTTGAGTCCACTAAGGACGCGTCCTAGGGTTGGAGGACAACTCCGGCACCCCTGTGGTCGTCCCTTCACGTTTTTATACCCCCTGGCCGCCGCCAAGAACACTTGGGTTTTGTTGATTAGAATTAGCTACTGCTATTCGGCTTGCTGCGCGCGTGTTGGCTAAACCGCCCGTTGGCTTGTTTCCAGAACCCCACGTTATTGAGACTTCAGTTCGTGTTCTTTACCTTTATCCCGCAATTCAGTGCTTGTTCTACTCGTTCTTGCTAGTTCTTCGATTGCTTGCAGGACGAGTGCCCTCGTGGCCGGGTGTCGCGCACCACGAGTTCGCGGCAACCATCGGTGTTGGTGTATCGGTCGCTAAGGCCCAACGTCTCCGGACAGCTTGTAGTCGGGCCGTGAACGTCGACTTCGCCATCAATCGAGTTATCCCCCACGTCTCCACCGAAAGATCGGGAACAAACCCTCCCGGGTAACCATCAAGTGGTATCGTAGCTGGACCCATGTTAAGAAGGGGAGAATGATGAGGACATCCTCCATTATTATCCGTTGGCAAAGACGCAACAAAGATGGGCTAGTCCCGGTTGTAGTCGGGCGGCGACCGTGTGAGTCTCTCGAATAATCCCACCTTGCTTAGCTTGGGAAGAGGAAACCACCTTAAAAGGGAGAGCCACCCTTTCCCTACCGGACTAGTCTTTTAGGGAGATTGGGCCTTTCCCCGAGTGGGTGCGCCGGAGTTGCGGTGCTAAGATTGCGGGGCTAGGTCGTGTGTACACGAAGCCGGATCGGTGTGTCGTGCTGCTGGAGTTGTGGTGCTAAGACTGCAGGTTCAGGTCGTGGATCTAGAATCGGATCGGTGTGTCGCACTTTTCCAACCCCACCGGGCCAGGATGTATCACAAAACCTTTCCGATCACATCTTGATCTAGAATTTTTGATCTTAACTTGTTACTTGGGAAATTACTCTATTCCGACCTCCGATCCATATTCCTAGAAAGATCTTCTCATGTTGAGCAACTTATTGGAGAAGTCGATAGGAATCTAGTCCATTGGCTCAAACTTGTCTAAGGGTTTAGCATTTGCAAGTGTTCTATCTCCCTTAGGTTTAGAAAAATTTCCTTCGAATTCCTTTAGATGGCTGTCCAAAATTATTGTTTCTATCTTAGTATAACTTCTAGCTTCCGTAGGCCTGTCCATAGGGGTTGGAACATCTTCCGACTGCCCTACGCCGATCGACACGGACATAGCGCCAATCGACGCGAGAGGGATTCTTAGATAAAATTGGCTTAAACTCGGGCCCTATGTTGTTTACCAGAATCCTCTATGGTGTCAAATTTCGGGTCACTCGCCTAAATTGCATGTGATGCTTCCTCCGGATCATGAAATTCCAGGGTCACTCTCTTGGTTCCTAAAATTTCTCCCAATGCCTATGCAAGTCTTCATTTTCATCAATCTTGGTCGAGTAATTCCATCCCAGCTCTTGCTGTAAGCCTCAAGAAACTTCCTCCGACCGACCCATCAAGGTGCATTCGCGATGTTTTATCAATAGCCATGTAGAAAGTTTGCGCGCACGGATTGTCATCTATACCGACGTCGGGCCCTTGTCTCAGCAGAGTTTGGAAGCGTGTCCATGCTTGAGCGAGAGATTATTCTTCTTCGTGCTAAAAATTTACGACCTCCCTTCTTAGCTTTTGTATCTTTGGTAGCGAGAAATAATGGAGACATAAATTATCGACTAAATCACTCCAACTTCCCTTTGCCTCTCTTGATGCTACCTTATGCCACTCTTTGGCCTTACCTCCCAATGAGAACGGAAAAAGCAACCACCTATAAAGATTTTGGGGGTGCACCCTCTTGATGGAATGTCTGATCGCCTCCAAATCTTGCGAGATGAGTATACGGATTTTCCTCCTTCTTCCCAAATAACTTACTACCTTCTCGCCATGTTGATAATAATTGGATTTAGTACATATGAGGGGGCAGTCGCCTTCTCATTTGAAGATTGGGGCCCCAGCAAGTCGGGGATGGTAGAGAGAGCTCCCGGAGCGAGAGAGATGAGTCCGTCTTGCTCATCCCGAAAAGTTCACACAGAACACAAAAACACACTAGAAAAGATGGGATTAGATGTTAGCAAATAATATAGTAAAAGAACCGGCTTGATCCCCGGCAACGACGCCAGAAAAAGTAGCTTGTTGGTCATCACTACGCATGGACTTATATACCACAAGAGGACGGTGTACGGTTGTAGAATTTTTTCCCTTAGACTATTCCAAGGTTTAATCGAATCCATAGAGAACAAGCGGAACCTTTGCTAATTATGAATTGCTAACATGAATTAATGATTGTGTGTAAAAGATTGACAAGAGTATAAAGTAGAGAACAATAACAAGGATTGTAACAAGATAATAAAGAATTCTCCTAGGATTGGTTCACTAGCATGCAAAATCAACCTCCTTAACTTGAGAAGATAAACTTAGTATTCTACAAGACATAATGGTTTGGTTCACCTGGACTTGTCACATGCAAGAGGCTATTAGCTCCCCACAGGTTTCTTGCACTATACAATGAGCAAAAGCGTAGAGCTCTACGCTAATGGTAAGAATAGATGCGTCCATCTTTATAATGATTAAAAGCATCGCATAGACTGAGTTCATCAATAGAGTTCAATAAAAATAAGAGTTTACATAGCTAAATCCCCGTACCGGAGAAGAGAATATGAGACTATTCACTCATCCTACCACTAAACATGGTGGAGGATGGTGAGTGGCGCAGGAACACCGATGAGCCGATCGGTGCAGCGAGTGTGCCTATCGGCACAACCCCTCCTTTGGTGGTTCTAAACAGGTTTCGCCATCCTTCGCCGCAACTATCTTGGAACCCTCGTTATAGGTGATTGTTCTGTTCTAATCTCCCCCATCTCGTGTCCCTTTTTCATAGGTATTTCTTCCTTTATCTTTGGCAATTCTGGCTCAAGCGTGCACCGACTCGACATGTATTGGACGGGCTTCCCTTATTCTCGAATTGGGCCGTCACATAAGCATTCCCCGTGTTGCGCCGATGCCAGCATTTGGCCGTTTCCTTCTTTGCTCTTTGTTTCTTATCCGTATTTGTCCTGTAACGGAAATGCTCTACACACAACGGTGTCTTCCGACTGAACCTTACAACCTGTGAAAAACATGTCCTTGCTGCTGTTAACTTGCCCTTGCTGGTATTAGTCGGATGGCTGGGTCGGATGATCCAGCTATACGTATAGCAGTTCTCTTCCTATTAATCCCTGCAATATTCAGTAGAGCAGAGCAACTACAAATATATGCAATTATGGGGTTAATTATCAGCATTTATTACCAAATAAGGATGCCAAACATCCTATTTTGACATGTAAAACAGGCATCTAGAAGACGCCAACAATTACTCAATGCAAGAACGATTTATCCCGTTGCCGATAGTGAGTGGGTAAGCTCCGTACACTGCGTACCTAAGAAAGGAAGATTAACAATGGTTACCTAATGAAAACATGAATTACACAACCACCTGATTGGAATTTTCCATTTGAAATAACGTGTGACACAAGCGACTATGCAGTGGGAGCAGTTCTTGGACAACAGAAAGATGGCAAAGTCCACACCATCTATTATGCTAGTAAAACCTTAAATGAAGCCCAGATAAACTATACTACTATAGAAAAGAGATGCTAGCTATTATATTTGCCTCTCGAGAAATTTAGGTCAAATATCTTGAATTCTAATGTGATAGTATACACTAATCATGCTGCTATAAGATATTTGGTTTCAAACAAGGAATCAAAGCCTAGATTGCTATGATGGGTATTGATGCTAAAGAATTTGATCTAGACATTAGAGACAAGAAAGGAACAGAAAATTCACTATCAGATCACTTATCTCATCTCGAATCAATATCCATGGAGCCAATTATTGATGAGATGCATGAGGAACAATTATATTCAACAAATGATTGTAGAGAGAATTGGATGGTGGATAGCATCATGGAATTGAAGGGAAAGATGGACTTGATGAACAAAAATACAAGAAGAAGAGTAAGAAGTGAAAATGAGAAAATTCATTTGGGCCAACCCATACTCGTACAAATATTGTGAAGACGGAGCTGTATATAGATGTGTACCTAGAGAAGAATGTGAAAGCATTTTGGCTAAATGTCATTCATCCGATTACGGAAGACATTATGGTTACTTCAGAACAGTATGGGCTAGTGGATTTTATTGGCTAACAATGCATGAAGATCCTAAGAGGTATGTTGCTAGATGTGCACAATGCCAAAGAATTGGTAATGTAAATAGTAGGAATTCTATGCCTCTCAAATACAATCTTCAAGTAGATATCTTTGACGTTTGATGTATGGATTTTATGGGGCCATTTATAAACTCCCATGGATTTGAATACATTTTGGTTGCGGTTGATTATGTCTCCAAATGGGTGGAAGCTATGCCATGTCGAGCAAATAGTACAAGAGAATCAAAGATGATAGTTCATGATCAAATATTTCCTAGATATGGTGTGTCGTGAGTGGTAATTACCGATGGAGGATCACATTTTATCGGGACTAATTTTACAAGGTTCTTGGCTAAATCCAGAACCAAACATAGAATTGGCACAACAATCGTCCTAAAACAAATGGCCAAGCCGAATCATCAAACAAGAAGTTGAAAGGGATTCTACAAAAGCTTGTTACAAAAGAAGGAAAGCATTGGTCAACCAGGCTTAATGGAGCGCTATGGACATACAAAACAACATTTAAAACTCCAATTGGTATGACACCATTTCAATTTGTCTACGGAAAATCATGTCATTTACCTGTGGAATTGGAGCACAAAGCATATTGGGCCATCAAAGAGATACATTTAGATCTTGATGTTGCTGGAGTAAAAATAAAAATGCAAATCCGTGAGTTAGAAGAAATGTGATTGAGAGCATATGAAAATGCAGCAATATATAAAGAGAGAACAAAGAAGTGGTATGATAAAAAGTTGGTGAAAAAGGAATTCAATGAAGGTGATCGAGTACTTCTATTTAATTCAAGATTCAGATTGTTTGGCAAAGGCGAATTGAGAATCAAATGGGATGGACCTCATCTCGTCCATAAGGTACTTCCTTCAGGAGCTGTCATTATTATGGATGGCAAGAAGAATAAATATACAACGAATGGACAATGCCTAAAGGTATACCTAGAACCCGACACTTTTGAATCAACATTATTTGATATTTATTACAATCGGATAAATGTTTGGGTGGTCAAGCTTAACGATGAAAAACAAAAGCTCTGTATTGTAATGTATTGTGTGGCGGTTTTGAGTCAACGCGGTCGAAACTATCCCCATGTCGATCAGCTCACCCTTGTGCCGATCGGCACGAAGCGTCTTTTCCTTTTACGAGTCGTTCCCAAAATAAGAGATAGTCCGAGTGCAAGTGGATATCAATGTACGGAAATACGAGGGAAACATCCATACCATGCACCGGATCAAACTACACCAATCCTTGACAAACCCTAAGAGGGAGATGGAAGGCATTGCATCGGGCAACAACAACGACGGTGCCCATCGGCACACGCCTCGTGCCGATTAGCGCATGGAGGGTGCCGATCGGCACCATGGGATCATTGAGCCTTCCCCACCTGTTCCGCCTTGGGAGGAAGAGGATAGGATGATCTTCGTGACTAAAGATAACAATGTTGTTTGGTCGGACGTAAGAAGAAAACACATGTTGAAGAGGGAAGCAGATGCGTGGAGGCAAAAGAAGAAGAAGCTTGATGCTGAATTGTGAAGATCAACAAGGTTCTAGTATGTAAAGGCAAATCCACGATCTCCCCTAAAGAAGAATTTGTTTCTCAAAGATACCTAATGGAGGGCCTCTTAGATCTTGACCGACCATTGACATATCAAGATTTCTCGAATTTTGTGAGTCCGTTGACCAAGGAGGAGAAGGAGGAAGTAGAAGAGGAGAGTTTTCTCACAATTCATAAGGCTAGGCTTCGTAGTGAGTATGACATTGCCTTTAAGCATCAAGTCAAGATCCTTGAAGAAGTTGAAGCAGCGGAAGATCCGGATGAAGTTGAAGAGGATGATTTCACTATTGTTGAAGAGATCCTCCCAAAACAATCGACCTATTGGGAGAGTTATGAGCAGAACAAGATTCACAAGAACAATTTCCTTGGTGATTGTATGTGTTTCTATTGTGATAAGACTCTTCAACGACGGACTAAGAACTTTATGCGGGAAGATTCAAATTATGTTCCTAGCAATATCTTGCATGATGATGGATATTCCATAGTCAAAGGAGGAAAGACGCCAATGGAGCTCAGTGATGAGATTAAAAGAAGGTCGGAGAAATATCGGAGCAACAAGGAAAGAGGCGCAAAGAATATGGAGCAGTTAAGGGAGTACTTCAAGATAGTTGCTAGGCTTGTAGATCGACGCAGACATTGTGTTGATCTCGCATGACATGAAGCTGGTCAATTTTGTTGACTTAATAGAGATCTCCACGGATGATGATGAGCCGGAGGTGAAGAGAGTAAAAGAAACAAAGGAGGTTTGACGTTCGCTAGATTGTCCACTAAACCACTTAATAGGTACTCAAAGTGGGATAGTGATATTGAATCCCTCTACCGCATAGAAATGACAATTTGGAGAAGTGATGGTGAGCCTGGAGATTATTATGATGATGGTGGTGGATTTGATGTAATAGAGGAATTTGGTGAAGACATAGTGGTACAATGGGAGGAGGAAGTTGACAAAGGCAAGAAACCTGTTGATGCAGATGCTAATGGTGTGAATAATACAATAGGGACCAACAATAACATAGGAGAATGGTAAGCGGAGGGAAATTATGATCGGCGTCGACCGCGCTGATCGTCACATACACCGTGTCAATCGACACCGAGGGGTTTAAGTACAATTTCCCCTTACGGAGCTGAATCTCATGAAATTCAACCTTCCGTGTGCTGCCTAGTGTGCGGACGCAACATTGAACGCCTTCATCTTGATGCACAACAAGCCTACAGGCACCAACTTGACATAGATCGCTGCATCCTCGATATGATTGTCACGAGTGATATGGACTACTCTTTTCTCTTAAGGAATATCGAAGGATTTTAAGCATATTAAGGAGGCATGGTTTTGACTAGGTGGTTAGGTGTATTTTCCTACAATGAGGGCATTTGTAACAACCCTATATAAATAAAGCGCATTTATAAATAAAGTGCATTTCCATAATATTGAGCATCATGGTATCATGTTGCATTCTTAAAATCATGTGATTTTATGCAAAAATGTGCGTGTGTAATTAGTTTCAATATGATTTAACTTACTTCATTAAAAAAGAGAGTGCAAATAAAATCCATTAATGTGTATGACAATTTATCCTAGTGAAGCATAAACTAAAAGGAATTATGGAAAATTCTCCTAAAATAATTGCTTTTATTGAAACTCGTACATAAATTAATTAGAGTTATAGTTTTATTTTTAAACTTGACTTTTTATCCCAAATTATGTTCTGAATTTGGACTCGGTCTAAAATGAAAAATGTTCAAAATACTTTTCTAAGTGCCCCTGAATTTTTCGGGATTTTTTGAGCTTTGGAAATGTGTTTTTCAATTTTGTGAAACCGTAGGGGTGTTTTGCAAAACTCCGGATCTAGGCCCATGGGGCGCTCTCTCTTCGCTCTGCTCTCAAGACCGCCGCCGCTCGCCTAGGAGCTTCTCTTGGCTGCGCGCCGTGCTCGGAGAGCGCCACGCGAGCACCTGCCGCTCGCTTCGTCGTCTAGATAAGCCCATACCGGCACCCCTTTTCTTCTTCTCTCCCGTTCGACTCCTTGAAACATCCCCACCACTACCGCCCTCTCTGCTCCACCGCCGGCAGACCGCCTCCGACCATCTCCCGGCAAACCAACCCCACTCGCAGCTCCGCCGGACACCACCTCACCTCCCCATACTCCTCAATCGGGCCTACCCGCCCTAGCTTTAGGGATAGAGGCCATTCTTCTCAGAGCGAGTCGCCCGTCGGCCGCCGCCAAACCTCCAATTCCTCTTCCGTCGGTGAGTCTCTTCGCGAGATTCTTGCTCCCTAACGCGCACAACACCTTGCGCTCTCTTCTTGATAGCTTACCGTTGAGATTTTCCCACAGGTCGCCGTGGATTTTGGCCGTTTCCCGGAGTCTCATGCGCCGCCGCACCCCCATCACCGTCGATCACCACTTTCGGCCGCTTCCAAGGTGGTTCATCATCGTGCCGTCATTGCCCATTATCTCGTAGATGCTCGAAGCGTGTTTTTCCCTAATTTTTGTTAGCCACGGCGCTCTCCGCACCTCGTCGGAGCTAGCTGCGGGCTACCGCTCGCCGCCGGCGCACTTCCGGTTGGTTTCCGGCAAAGACAATCCCACCAACCGTTTCCCCGTGTTGAGTAGAGCGTGTAGGAGCAGGTGGCGTCAAGCCTCGCAGTGGTACGACCATCTCCGGCCACCGCGTCGCCGTCGTCCGGCCACTCGCGGGCCGTGCCACACCGCGGGCCACACGCACGGGATCATGTGTGGCTACACGTGATTCCCTGCGATCAACTCCGTGACTCCCGTGTGGCGCAGAAGCATTTCCAACCGTTAAAAATTCATAGAAATTCAAGAAAACTCAGAAAAAAAAATATGAAACCAACTCCATTGAGTCCATAAAATTATTCTATATTTTCTCGATGCAATAAAATGTCTATTTTGAGATTTATAATTTTATAGCTTTATTAAATTGCTTTCTTTTGTTAAGATAATTCATTATTTCATGCTAATTATTATTTAATTTTCATAAATGGATTTCCTTAAATAAAGAAGATACTGCAGATGAAAGTATTTATTAAATTTAATTTCCAAAAAGGAACATAAACATCGTCATTTCATGTAATTAGTGTCAATCGCAGGTCATTGATCGTAGATATCACTCGTTAATTTAACGATCATGTCAATAATTTCTTCGCATGACATATCATGCACCTTCATGCATACATGTTACTCACTCGTGACGTATCGATGATCGACATAGGACTCGACGTGATCGAAGTTCCGTCCGAGGCGGAACCAAGAGACGTGAACATCGACGTCGACTCAACCACCGAGGAGCTAATATCGACGTGAATCAAGGCAAGCCCCGGTGCATCCCACCTATATTTTAAAGTGTTTTACTTTTAGCACAGTAGTTAAGTTATGTTTGTGCACTAGGTGATAGGGATTGATTGACACTCTAGATGCATGAGTTAGAATTCCTTTTATTCGTGATATATTGGTACGGTAATTCAATAGAGGTCCGGCTTAATTCATAATCGCAACGGTAGCTAATGCAGGTGATCTTAAAGCACGGAGGCTTTAAGTATTTTTGTTGTTGTCGTTAAAATGAAGAGGATGTTAATGAATTTGAGACCAGACGGGCCCCGTAGGAGAAAGGGCAAGACGAGGTCTTGTAAGGTGGTAGCCCCGTCTCGTGTCGATCAAGGACCGTACCGTTGTCGACCTAGTTGAACAAGTTTGAACGTACCGTACTACATGCCGGTGGGGCCCAACAAGCTGATGTACCCTACCACCCTAATGATGTGTCGTAGCCAACTCTCTTTTGCTCGTGGTTAGTGAGATCGAAGTCTCATGGGAGGGGAATGGGTTGCTCACGGATGACAGCGGGGAATGTATCGCGTGGAGTCTCTATATTCCCGGGGAGTTGGAAATGGCTATTCTTCTCGCAGTGTGTTGGCGGGAAAGGTTGTCGTATATGACTAGTGTGGTGCGTATACTTCGTGTAGTCGGGTTTTCGTTGTCCCTCGCAGTAATGAGTTCCGCTTGTTTAACTCGTCGCATCGTAGTTAATCAAGTGGAATGTGGAGAGGAGGAAGAGAATAGATGTTGGCTAAAGAAATCTTTCTTTGCAAACTTGATTGCAGTAGTTATAGGCTACGGACCATGGTTCCTAATAAACTTAACTTTGATCTTTTAGCATTGTTTTCGTAAGCGAGACAAACCACAGCCAAAAGTGTCGAGTCTTAATCTCGGCATTAGAACTACCCGGTCCCTCACGAGCATGGCATTCGATGGTGCAACACACGAAACACACAGGAACACAAGATTTTAGACGAGTTCGAGCCCCTCGAATCGAGAGTAATACCCTACGTCCCGTATGTTATGTATTGCCTTTAGCATATTGCTAATTGCGAGTTATCGTGGTGTAGAAACTTGTCCTAACTTCTAGGAACTTGTCCGAACTTATGAGAACTTGTCGAAACTTATCGAAACTTATCCTTCTAGGGGTCCCCGCCCCCGCCTTATATGTCCGGGGAGGCAAGGTTACATGTAAAATCTTAGTCGGATACAATATCTACATACTTAGAAACTCTATCTCTTAGCTTCCTTATCAATTCGTAGTCCTACTCGGTCGGTCTTGTACTTTCTTTAAGGATTAATCCAGTCTTGTTGTCCGCCTTTGTTTCCATACCGGTCTTATGGAACCTTCCGGAATCCTATATCGGTCGGACACCACTCGTAGGCCCGTCCCACCGGTTTTATCTCTTCAATATGCTACCATGTCCTTGACAAATCATTCTTGCGATCAATGTATACCCGTAAGGTAAGTCTACGACAAGCAGCTCCCGAGTAATTTTTGATTTGACATGGAATAAGACCGACCGCTCTTCCGCATGTTGGTCCGATTCCAATGTTAAATTAAAAAGAACTCCAATCTTCTGCAATACTTCTTCTTTCTTCAAGACGCTTCAAAAAGCCAAAAAATTGGTATTTTATCCTCCATACCACCTAATTAGGTGTGCAAAGACAAAAGTAGTTTCCTTCTAATGCGCCGGTTAGGTGCACCCAATTGGGTAGCCCCGACTCTTGGATCATTTGAACTCCTTTCAAATAATGCAAGAGTCCACTAGTTGATTCTTCATTATTTCCTTGAATGTGCAATCTCTACGGACCACTCCTTTCAATTTCCATTATTTTCCACTTTCCGAGATCTCTGCATACCGCTCTTGAACACGGTGCACCGGTCCGGTGCACCTAATTAGGTATAGCCCCGACTCTTGTATCATTTGAGGATCGCAAATAATGCAAGAGTCTTTCTTGAGATACTACGCTTTATTATTTTCCATCAAATCACATTCCTCTCAGCCATTTCTGCCAAGAACATATTATTCGGACCGGTCATACCGGTCATAACTTCATATCTCCCGGAGATTCACACCAGCTTTGACATAACATACCGCCTAAATCAGCATGAACTCATAATCCGCTTAGTGAAATTTCACTAAGAACCAAAATTCTGGTTGATCGACCAGCTTTCCCACTAACTTACGTCGACTCGAGTCTCCAAGGCCTATAATCAGCCGAATGATTAACACCCAGGGCCTAAGGCATCAAATTTCACAATGATTAGATAGGCAAGACCTAATTGTCTTTGATCTAACCAGTCTCATTATTCAATTTCATCAAACAATCCAATTTGATATTCCAATGTTATCACGACCGAGCACTCCATACCTCGGACCGCTCAAACATTTGCAAAATAGCCCCGTGATTATTCAAATCACGTAGACCATTCCTTTGTAACTCTTAACCTCTTCCGCCAAGAACATACTTTTTGACCGGTCCGGACCTATGTCAAATCTCATACTCCTGGTGATTCGCATCGAGAATTGATACTAGACCGCTCAAATCGGTCATAACCGATATTCCATTGATCGAATATCGCTCAAATACAAATTCCTGATCGATCAAATCAGTCGCCAAAATTCACACAATAAACTCGAATTTTTCACACCTATTATCAGCCGAATGATTAACACCCAGGGCCTAAGGTTAACCAATCGATCGGACAGACAGTCTTCAATCCGTCTGGTTTGTTGTATAAATCACTCCGAAATCATATATTCTGGGCTAAAAATGCTTAACGGATCGAGCGCCGAACACTCGGACCGGTCATCACAATTGGCAAAAGAGCCCCGTGATTATCCAAACCACGTGGACTTCTCCTCCGTCGCCGCACCCAAGACCGGAAGCACCGGTACATCAAGCGGAGCCGAGACCTAGTTCCTAGTCCATTGTATCCGTAAAAACAATTTTAGAAGTACATAAATATGCTCATATGTAAATAAATACTCCAATGTTTTATTTATCGCAAATCTCAAATTATTTCCAGATTCTAGACCGGTATTTATATGTTTTCCTTAATTCAACATATAAGATTTTCTCCTTTCGCGCAAACTGCAGCGGTCCAGATTAATCATTATATGCCTAATGTAATTCAACTTTAATAATCGGTCACTCCAATTTTGAGAAAACTTAAATTTTACCATCCTGATTCAACCAATCAAGTCTATAACCAAGCAACAATGGTTAATTCAACACAAACCAACTATGACATGACCACCGGCTCTAATCAGCATTGGGTATAGCACATAGCGACGGTCTACTTAACAAAATCGTGCCGTATAGAAAAAATGACCGGTCTTAGAACTCAGGATCAGAAATTATTAACCGACCGCTCTCAAATAGCAGCCCATAACTTGGTAAATTATTTCAAAATTAAGATTCCAAGATAAATAAAACCATGCTGATAGGCAAAGATTGACATATTTCGTATTATCAAAAAGCTATCATGAGGATCGCATTATATAAGTTTAAACACAAAAGCTTAAGTGTAAAGCGACTTAGCCGGTTTATTGGGCCTAGCCCCGAGCCCGGTCGAAGATGATGGAGCCAGTCGATGAGTAGTTTGACAATCGCGCTCAGCTCAAGACAATATCTCGCGTTCGAGCAAGCAGCAGCATCCAAGTTGAAGTTGACGACCGATGAAAGCTATTGAAGACGACGCGATCGGTCGAAACGAAGATTAGCAGCCGCGCTAATGCTCAAGACCGCGTCCGAGCAGCAGCGGCGCTCTATGTTGAAGCCGACAACCGATGAAAGCTGTTGAAGACGGCGCGATCGGTCGAAATCGAAGATTAGCAGCCGCGCTAATGCTCAAGACCGCGTCCGAGCAGCAGCGGCGCTCCAAGTTGAAGTTGACGACCGACGAAAGCTGTTGAAGACGGCGCGATCGGTCGAAATCGAAGATTAGCAGCCGCGCTAATGCTCAAGACCGCGTCCGAGCAGCAGCGGCACTCTAAATCGAAGCCGACGACCGATAAAAGATGTTGAGGACGGCACAACCGATCGAAACCGGAGGTTAGCAGCCGCGCTAATGCTCAAGACCGCGTCCGAGCAGCAGCGGCGCTCCAAGTCGAAGCCGACGACCGATAAAAGATGTTGAGGACGGTGCCATCGATCAAATCGGAGGTTAGCAGCCACGCTAATGCTCCGGACCGCGTCCGAGCAGCAGCGGCGCTCCAAGTCGAAGCCGACGACCGATAAAAGATGTTGAAGATGGTGCGACCGGTCAAAATCGAAGATTGGCAGCCGCGCTAATGCTTAAGACCGCATCGAGCAGCAGCGGCGCTCCAAATCGAAGCCGACGACCGATGAAAGCTGCTGAAATTATCGTCGTGGCGTCGGTCATCGCTCGGCGGCGTTGATCTTCGTCGTCACAAGACGGCGATCATCGTACCGGCCGCCGTCGTCGTCGCGGCGGCGATCGTCGTCCTACGACAAGCTCGTCTGTCGTCGCCGCGGCGACGATTGTCGTCCTGCACCGGTCATCGCTCCGCGACACCGGTCGTCGTCGTAGAGTGAAGTCGAGAAACCCGAAACAGATCTTGAAGCTTGTAACGAAGTCGAAAGTAGAAACCATCGAACTCGCCGGGAACTCGCCGAGACCCCTTCCTGGCGCGCCAAATGTCGAGTCTTAATCTCGGCATTAGAACTACCCGGTCCCTCACGAGCATAGAATTTGATGGTGCAACACACGAAATACACAGGAACACAAGATTTTAGACAGGTTCGAGCCCCTCGAATCGAGAGTAATACCCTACGTCCCGTATGTTATGTATTGCCTTTAGCATATTGCTAATTGCGAGTTGTCGTGGTGTAGAAACTTGTCCTAACTTCTAGGAACTTGTCCGAACTTATGAGAACTTGTCGAAACTTATCCTTCTAGGGGTCCCCGCCCCCGCCTTATATGTCCGGGGAGGCAAGGTTACATGTAGAATCTTAGTCGGATACAATATCTACATACTTAGAAACTCTATCTCTTAGCTTCCTTATCAATTCGTAGTCCTACTCGGTCGGTCTTGTACTTTCCTTAAGGTTTAATCCAGTCTTGTTGTCCGCCTTTGTTTCCATACCGGTCTTATGGAACCTTCCGGAATCCTATATCGGTCGGACACCACTCGTAGGCCCGTCCCACCGGTTTTATGTCTTCAATATGCTACCATGTCCTTGACAAATCATTCTTGTGATCAATGTATACCCGTAAGCTAAGTCTACGACAAAAAGCCTTCGCATACTAGGCGTCGGCGTTAGCGTGCCTGTTGACGGGTTTAACGGGATGACGATTGCCCTAGAGGAGCAGCTTGGTTACGATTACCGCACGCCGTGACGAGGCTCATGAGGCGGACACCGCACACCGGCGTAGCTCGTAGGGGTGGCCGCACAAACGTAATCCACGCTCGTGGAGACTTTGATTGAGTCGGAGAACCAGCTTGGAGGAGCTTGAGATGTTGTACGATGGACCGGCCGACGCGCACCATGAGTTGTTGCACGAGCACGAGGAGTTGTTCGTACAGCTCCAGCAGTTACAACAGCAGTAGTTGGGTCTCGCCGACGACGCTAAGGAGGTGTCCGGTGTAGACTGCGAGCCACCGTCGACCCCACCAGAGGAGGACGCCGAGTTAGATGCTCGGCAGCCACGCACCACCTGCTTAGATAGTGTTGGAGTAGTGCCGATGCGGAGATAGCTAGACCACGAGTAGGATGGTAGCCATATTTTGATAACGTAGGTCGATCTGTAGAATAGGGTAATAGCAGATGATGGTAGTGACAGCTTGTACTCGTAAAGGTTGATCGGATGTGTACCAAAACTAATGTATAATGCATGTATGATATATGTGTATAATATATGTGCAGTTGGTAGTGTATTACATAAGAGCATGTCGAATTATTTGATTGACACTGGTTCTAACATACGCCTAATGTAATTCTCCGCAGAGGTGGTCGAGTGCTGGTAATGTCATTAGTGACGCAAAAGGAGAATCCGAGGATACAAAGTCCGTTTCGGAGTCTAGAAACAACTTGCACCAAAACGGACGCCCCGATCGCATACAAAGTCTGTTTGGGACGTTATTTATACGGAACCATCTCGTATACCGGTGTGGAAACAAGGCGGATACCAAGACCGGTATACAATAACTTGAGGAGCAAGATATTGAACAATTTGTAGTCCGATTAGGACTCGAATCAATAAAGAAAGTAGAGATAGAGTTCCATGTATGTAATTCATGTAATCGATTAGGACTCTGCTTGTAACCCTAGCTCCCCTGGACATATAAGGCGGAGCAAGGACCCCCAAAAACTCTCTCGACATCTTGCAATTAGCAAATCGCTAAAGGCAATACATAACATACAGGACGTAGGGTATTACTCTCGATTCGAGGGCCCGAACCCGTCTAAAATCGCGTATTCCCGTGTGTTCCGTGTGTTGCACCATCGAATTCCACGCTCGTGAGGGACCGGGTAGTACTAGTACCGAGTTTAAGACTCGACATTTGGCGTGCCGGGTAGGGGTCCCGGCGAGTTTCCAGCGAGTTCGATGGCCTCTTCGTTTGTCGTCGACTTCGAGCCCGGCTTCAAGATCCGCTTCGGATCCCTTGATTTTGAAGCTGATTCGGTCGGAAAACTGCTTTTGATGAATCCGACTCGCTGTCAGGCCGCAGCTTCGAAGCGCGATCACCCGCCACAATCGGTATTCCCGATTCAGAACTTGGCGGATCCGACGCAGCTTTAGCGCGAATAATCAGACCGCTAGCATCCCGGATTGAAGTCCAATCTGTAGAGAAGAACTGCTCTAGCGAGTCCGTTGATGACTTCGAAGAAGAACGTCCAGCCTTCTTCCAAGTGTTCATGACAAGACCAGTCATCCATCAACTTACTCGGGAGGAAGCCGTTGAGGAAGCAGCAAGGATGGCGAGAGAAGAAGAAGATCGTCGGCACCGTGAAGAAGAAGAAGTGGCTGGAGATGAACAACCTCCACGACCCTCGCTTGCAAACCCACGCGCAGATGCTGCTGATCGGGCCGGAGGAAGCGCTCCAGCGATCGCCCCTCCCGCCACGGGTCCGTTGCCGCACCAATCGAAGATACGTAAGAAGCGTCCCCGTGGTACAACAGCCCGACGTGGGTGTCGTGGTGGAAGGCGACATCGCTCTTCGAGCGGAACCTTAGATTTAAGCTCCATGGAAGTGGAATTGAACGGCGCTCGGGTCTTCACTTCGCCAGTCCACAACATTGTGGGAGTGAAACAGATCCTCGAGACAATACCGGAAGAAGTTTTTAATACGACACCGGTGTTGCGATGCGCTATGAATTTAGTAGACGCGGCTGCTCTGCAAACCAATCAACTTGTCCATGACCGATCGGAATCTTCAAGCCGCTCGCGTTCTCGCTCGTAGCGGCCTGCAAGAGCTCGGTCCGAAGGAGCTTCCTCTAGCGGAAGGCCCGGGCCTCGACACACCCCGATTGCGGATGCGCATGAACGAGCTCCGCACCAAGATTTGCATGTACCGCTTAATGGCAACCGGGACATCCGTAACGTCCTCATTGATCGCCATGCGAAAGAGCAGAAGAACGCCGGAGACATGAGGAAGAAGAGAGACGTCGCACCGGTCATGTAGATGATCGTCCACGCGGCCCCGCTCCGTCTCGAGCATACGTGACTAATTCACCTCGGCGCGGACCGGCCGCTTCGGCGCCGCCCTCGGTGGAAATCATTCGCGCAATGATCACCGAGGACATTACAACGTACATGCTCATCGGGATGAGCGGCCCGTAAGAGATGATCGCCGTGACAACGAAACCGAAGAGGGCGAGATAACCGGGACAGAGAAATCGAACCCCGGCGTATCGATAATGATCGTCAAGCGGCACCTCCGCCTCCACCTCCATCACGGCATGAGGAACCAGCAAACAACGATCGTTAAGCGGCGCCTCCGCCTCCGCCTCCGCCTCCCTCACGGAACGCGGAACTAGTGAATAATGATGGTCGGGCGGTTCGGGAGATAGGTATCAAGATGACCGCTATTACGACTATTCCGATGATGACAGGGATCGCAACTACCGGCATTACCCTCGTAGACGTTCCCCTTCGCCGATCCGGACCGGTCCGGAGGACGATGAATACTCGTGATTCCTGCTTTTACGAGGGATTTACGCATTTGCAAATACCCCGGGTGATTTAAGCCTCGGGGCCATTGATAAGTATGATGGTAAAGCACCTCCTGCCGAATGGCTGCGCATGTACACCACCGCTATCCGGTCAGCAGGAGGGGATACATATGTGCTAGCTAACTACCTCCCCATGTGCATGGAGCAGGCTGGACGCTTATGGTTGCAATCCTTACCCGAGAAATCTATTTCTTCTTGGGGCGATCTCACCAAAAAGTTCGTAGAGAACTTCCAAGCGACTTGTGAGAAGCCAGGGAATTACTTCGACCTCAACAGCTGAGGCAGAAACCCGACGAGACCCTCACCGACTTCATTAGGCATTTCTGCAATAAGAAGGCCTTAATCCCCAATGTTTCCGACCAGCAAGTAATTGCTGCGTTTCAAGTCGGCGTCCGAAGTGAAGCTTTGGTTCACAAGATTGGAAGGCGGAATCGGAACCTTACCATGACGGCGTCGAGAATGCTTCAAGACAGCAGATGACTATGCTCGCTGGTGAATCAAACGTGGTCAATTTGCGAAGGAACAAAGGGAAGGAGCCGAAGCATGATCAAGGCAACCGATCTGGATCCAAGAACAACAACAAGCGCAAGGCTGATCACCTGGTTGCAGCTGTCGACCGGCCTCATGGAGGAGATCGGCCGCCACCTCCCAAGAGAGGTCCGAGAGAACGTTTGTCGTTTGAAACACTTCTAGAAGGTCCTTGCATGATTCATAATGGGAATCATAAAGCCAAAGAGTGCTTCCTGTTAAGGCCATTCGCTCAATTCGCCCTAAAGGTCGCACCTCGATCCGCTTATCGGAATCGGAAGGATGACAAGGGCAAAGACAGAGAACATAATGACAATGGGGATGATGAAGGCTTTCAAGAACCAGCGCGAGAGGTGAACATGATCTTTGGAGGCCCGGATGCTTACGAATCAAAGAGAAAGCAAAAGTTGGCATTCCGAGAGGTCAATGTTGTTGCCCCTGCTAGACCGGAGTACCTACGATGGTCGAAATACCCATTACCTTCAGCAGAGCTGATCATCCCGAGGCATTACCAAAAGCTGGTAGATATCCGCTCATCTTGGCCCCCATTATTCACAAGGTGCGGTTGAAGAGGACTTTCATTGATGGCGGAAGTTGCCTGGATATTTTGTTCGTCAAAACTCGCCCGAGCTTGGCCTTTCTGTAGCTGATCCGGAGCGCAGCGTTTCACCGTTTCATGGTATAATACCCGGACGGAACAGCTATCCTTTGGGGCAGATTTCCCGCCGGTGATCTTCGGGACAAAGGAGAACTACAGGAGAGAGAACATTATCTTCCGGGTAGCTGATATTAATTCAGCTTATCATGCGATACTTGGAAGGCCAGCTTTGGCAAAGTTTGGCCATCCCGAATTATCAATATCTCGATGCTCGAAGATGCCAGGACCAAACGGAGTTTTGTCGTTTCGAGGTGACATCAAGACCGCTTATGCTTGTGAGGTACATAGCACCGAATTGGCCTCTCGGACCAATTCGGAGGATGAACGTCGAGAAATTAGAGAAGCGGCAGAAGCTCTAAAAGTCCAGGCAAGTCCGGAGAATGAAGTCCCGATCAAGAAGGTTGCAAAGGAGAAATTGAAGGCCGATGCGGTGGTTTCCAGAACTGTCCAGACTTGATGAGTCGGACCCTCCAAGGTCACTCATATAGGGGCTGACTTGGGGGATAAATAGGAAAGTGCGCTCATTCTTTTCCTCTAGGAAAATAGGGATATCTTTGCATGACAGACCTTCCGACATGCCGGATGTTCCTAGGGAGAAGATTGAGCACGCACCGTTGGTGCGTCCCGATGCGAAGCCGCTAAACGAAGCTCCGAAGATTTGCTCAAGACCGCAAGGAAGCTATTAAGAAGGAAATAACTAGATTATTAGCAGCTAAGTTTATTAGGGAGGTGTATCATCCAGATTGGCTTGCCAATCCGGTTCTTGTACCTAAAAAGAATACTAAAGAATTAAGGATGTGTTTCGATTATACCGATCTCAACAAAGCTTGCCCCAAAGGCCCTTTCGCGCCGCCTCGAATCGATCAAGTTGTAGATTCGACCGCTGGCTGCGAGCGTCTTAGTTTCCTTGATGCTTATTCAGGATATCATCAAATACCGCTAAGGGTTGAGGATCAGATAAAGACCGCGTTTATCACCCCCTTCGGAGCATACTTGCTACACAACTATGCCATTTGGATTGAAAAATGCTGGAGCTACGTATCGTCGCGGCATACAACGTTGTTTGGATTCGCAATTGGGAAGGAACGCAAAAGCTTATGTTGACGATATATTGGTCAAGTCTCGAAAACCGAAGATCTCCTCTCCGACCTGGCGGAGACCTTCGATATCTGCGGAACTTTTCCATGAAGTTAAACCCGAGAAAGTGTGTATTCGGAGTTCGTTCGGGAAATTATTGGGTTATTTGGTATCATGGAGAGGCATTGAGGCCAATCCAGAAAAAATACGGACGATAATTGACATGAAACCTCCGAATTGCTTAAAGGATGTTCGAAGGTCGACGGGAAGCATGGCGGCTCTTAGTAGATTTATTTCGAGGTTGGGAGTTCGTGGACTTCCGTTCTTCAAGTTTCTTAAGAAGCAAGATAAGTTTGAGTGGACTAATGAAGCGCAAGAGGCACTCGATCAACTCAAGGAATACCTTAGCAATCCTCCGGTGTTGGTGCCTCCGGAGCCAGACGAAACCATCCAAGTTATATATCTCCGCAACAACCCATGTGGTGAGCACGGTTCCGGCGGTTGATCGGAAGGAAGAAGGACATTTACAACTGGTGCAACACCCGGTATATTTTGTAAGTGAAGTTCTTACCGAGTCAAAGATACGATATCTCCGATTCATGAAGTTAATATATGTTCTAGTGATAACTTCTCAAAAATTGAAGCATTATTTCCAAGCGCATCCCATCGAGGTTAAGACTGGGTTTGCCATTGGAGATATTGTCCGAAATCGAGAAGCGATTGGCCAAGTTGCAAAGTGGGCCATAGAACTTGGTCAATATGAAATTACGTTTTCTTCGCGAACAGCTATCAAGGGACAAGCATTAGCTGATTTCATAACGAGTGGTTGGAGACACAAGTACCGCGGGAGATTCAAGCGGCTGAGTACTCGGGAGATGTTCTTTGATGGGTCTCTGCAGCTTTCAGGCACGGGGCTGGGGTTATGCTTCTCACCCCACAAAAGGAACCATTAAGATATGTGTTACAAATGCACTTCCGAGCTTCCAACAATTCAGCGGAATATGAAGCCTTGCTTCATGGGCTTAGAGTGGCCATTTCGCTGGGAGTCGGACGATTGAACATTTACGGTGATTCGATGTTGGTGATAAGTCAAGTCAACAAAGCGTGGGATGCTCATGATGATCATACGATTGCTTACCGACAGGAGGTTCGGAAACTTGAAGAAAAGTTTGATGGTTTGCGGTTTTCTCATATACTGCGCGGAAATAATTCTGCTGCGGATGAGTTAGCCGGACTGGGATCATCACGACGAGCGGTTCCGCCTGGTGTCTTTCTTCAAGTACTAGATAAACCATCCATCAAGATGGAGCGCAAGGTTATTACTTCAGAGATTGCGGAAGAACCAGCTCTGGAGAATCGGGTGAAGGAGGCGGTCTTGAAAGACCAGTCCGAAGGAGCGGTCTTACCGAGATAAGGCGTTGAGCGGGATCGATGCCGACGACATTCAGCCATTGGATGTTATGATTATTGATTTTGATTGGCGTACCCCGTATCTTGACTATTTGCAATCTGGTAAAACTCCGGAAGATAAAATAGAGAAGCAAAGATTGGAAGTTCGAGCCCGTAATTATTTAATTCTCGAAGGAGAATTATATAAGCGCGAGTCAATATTTTGATGAAATGTGTATCGGTTTCTGATGGCATTCAATTGCTTGAAGACATACACAAGGGAATTTGCGGAAATCATGCTTCTTCAAAGACATTGGTTGGAAAAGTGTTTAGACAAGGATTTTATTGGCCTACGGCGACGGACGATGCGCATAGAGTGGTTAAGAATTGCTAAGGATGTCGGCTTTTTGCAAAACAACCTCATACTTCGGCTCAAGAGTTGCAATTGATCCCTATGACTTGGCCTTTTTCTACTTGGGGGCTGGATATAGTTGGACCTTTTAAAAGGGCGCCAGGAGGATTTACGCATATTTTTGTGGCAGTTGACAAATTTTCCAAGTGGATTGAGGCTGAGGCGAGTTACTAGTACAACTATCGCTCGTGCAATCAAGTTTTTGCGAGTATCTTCGTGCGCTTTGGGGTTCCATATAGTATTATTACTGATAATGGGCCTCAATTCACTTCGAAACTATTCAAAGACTATGCCGAGAGTTTAGGGATCAAGGTGCAGTATGCGTCGGTGGCACATCCGCAAAGCAATGGACAAGTGGAGCGAGCTAATGGAATGATTTTGACCGGTCTTAAACCAAGGATTTTTGACCGGTTGAAGCCTTATGCAGGAAAATGGGTTAAGGAGTTGCCCTGGGTTCTTTGGGGGCTGCGCACTAATGTTAGTAGAGCTACAGGACAATCTCCGTTTTCTTTGGTGTATGGATCCGAAGCCATGCTACCTACAGAAGTGAATATGGTGTCAGCTCGAGTACGATATTATGATGAAGAAACGTATGATGATCAACGTAAGGTTGAATTGGTCGCTGCGGAAGAATTGAGGGATCAAGCTTTGATTCAAGCTGCTAAGTATCATCGGGGATTACGTCGTTATCATGACCGTAACGTTCGCACTCGGGAGTTCTAAGTAGGAGATTTAGTTCTTCGAAAGATTCAGTCTAACAAGAACAGGCATAAGTTGTCACCGGTCCGGGAAGGACCTTTTTTGGTTAAATCGGTTTCCAGACCGGGGGCTTATAGGCTTATGACCTTGGAGGAAGAAGAGATTCCAAATTCCTGGAACATTGATCAGCTTCGTCGTTTTTATATTTAAAGAGTATTTCGTTGTAACACTTTTTCATATTATAATAAAGTAATTTTATCTACCGATGATGTTTGTTTTTTATGTCTCCATACTTTAATTTTGAATTAAATTATTGAGCCAGGGGGCTGTTATGATAAGAGCAGATCTGTGATAATTTGCTATTCTCGCTAAGTTAAGAGCAATCTGTGATAATTTGTTATTATGCTATGATTAAGAGCAGTCTATGATATATTGATTGGTAGATTGTCGTGTTAAGGACGATCTGTGAAATCTTGAAATCCTACAAACTAGCTTTTTGCTTATGATTACATAATCTTGTTAAAGTAAGCTATAATTATGAATTGTGATCTCGTGCTGATTAAGAGCCGAATTGGATCATAATTATCAAGTTGAAATAACCATCATATCTTGAGTAAATAAGTTAGTAAGTATGATGGTGAAATCAGTATTCATATAAAAA
This sequence comes from Chloris gayana, assembly GCA_031894775.1. Lineage (NCBI taxonomy): Eukaryota > Viridiplantae > Streptophyta > Magnoliopsida > Poales > Poaceae > Chloris > Chloris gayana. The sequence goes on from JAUNZO010002294.1 coordinate 47,132, forward strand.
GAAAAGTGACTGGTATTTAAAAGCAAACAATGTAGTGGTCAAGATGTTCGATTACAAAATGGCCCTGTTACAAAGACTTCTAAGCAGGACCGCTTGAAGTTCCGGTGTCACCAGTCTTGGGATTTCCTTCGAGCCTATCATCTAGTGTTTCTTATGAATCGAAGAAGTTACAATTAAATCTCTGTCAAGATCTTCGAAGGCATTTTCTATCGTCCGTCTAGCGGCGGTTGCAGCATCCCGAGCATCTTGATCCAGGGCGAAAGCTGCTGGTGCTACGTTTAGAGGGATGCCCGACGGATCAACTGGAACATCTTCCACCAACTCGGAAACAGTACCAATGAGCGAGTTCCTCAGCTCATTGAACCGGTCTTCGGTGGTGTCGGGATGGGCACCATTCCGGATGAAATTGAAATCACAATCTTCGACCGGAGTCCAAGATTGGATTATGGCGGCGATGTGTCCCCCTCCCGAAGCAGCGACCAACCTTGAATGCTCCTTGATCCTTCTCGGGACTGCCCGGATCGCGGACTCAAGGTCTATCTCATTGGGATCAATAGTCCGACCGCCATTAAGATATTCCAGGGTATGAATGGTACCTGCAGTAAGTTCTGAAAAAACAAGCCAATATTCAAGAGAAAAGACCGGTATTTTCAAAAGATGACGTAAGGATGAACAAGAAAGACCGGTACTTACGCCTATGCCGGATCTCGGCGGCTCCGAACCTGCCCTTGATTTGAGTGTTTGATGCTCTCGGCTTGGCTTCGATTTTCTGCAAGTGTTGAATCTCGCGATCTTTTGCCCGGAGAGCAAGTTGGGCGGATTCTTGTGCGATCTTCGGGGCTATTTCTTTGTCCGCTTGAGCTGATTTCGCCGCTTCTAAGGCTTCGAGCAAGTTCAGCCTTCAAGCTGGCATTCTCGGTCTCTAGGATCTTGTTGGAGCGAAGGGTTTGAGCCAAAATGCTATCTTTAGCAGTGAGTTCACCTTCGAGTTCTCCAATCCGGGCCGCTTGTTGTTCTTCAACGCGAGAACCTTCTTCCGAGTGCTTGTTCTTGAGCCACCGTTTTTTCAGCAAGAATTTCTTCACCTTTTTGTGAGCAGTGACAAGGTTCTCAAGTGCTGAAATCAAAAGTAAGATTGGTCGGGAAGGGAGCCGGTTAAAAACAAATATATATGAAATATGAAGAGAAAAAATAGGAATATTACTCCGATTAACTTGACGAAGCCTTATGATTTCTTGCCGGCGCTCCTCCATCATTCGATGGGTGTTCTACAAGATGGCCTCTCTCTTCGAAGATCGTCCTCCTTAGCCTTCGGATCGGCGGTCCGAGTTTCCAGCTCACCCAATCGTTCTTGATTGGTATAGAGTTCTTCCTGCAAGCGGGTGATAATAGCAGTCTTGGCCTCGGAGCTTTTCGGAAGAACCTAAAAGGAAAAAAGAGAGTGAGAAATCTGATAATCAAAAGGAAATTGCTTGGAGGAATTGTTAAAAGATAGGTATATACTTGGCCGGATTCCGAGAAACTCTTTAGGGCCTCTTCTTCTTGGAGGGCATTCCATTGAGCTGTTGCGGTGAAGGTTCTAGCTCCACTGGAGCTATCCACCTCTACCTCTCCGACTACCATCTTGGCCGGTTTGGGTCCTCCAGGAGATTTGCGAGTTGTCCCGGCCCGGCGAGGAATTTCTTCCATCCAGATCGGTCCCAATGAGAGCTCCGGAGGGATTTGAAATAAGGTAGCCTCGGGGAGGAGGGTTGCCGAAGAGGAGCTTTCGACGTTGGAAGCTTGCTTTTCAGCTTCTAGGTTTGAGGCGGCAGGGAGTTCCTTTGTGGGATCCGCACTTTGAGCTTCTATGCTTGAAGTGGCGGGAGCAATGAGTGGAGACGCCGGGAGTGGAACCGGTCCGTGGCACGTCGGGGAGGAAGTGGGAATATCGCTGGGAGGAGCTTTTGAGGAAGCTTTATTTCTTAGAAAGCTAGCTATGCTAGCTTGGAAATTAGGAGGGACCCTGCAAGGAGAAAGCGCATTTAATAAGATTGGGATAAGGAACTTTGGCTGTTTTTGGAGCTTCAACAGGTGAAATAATTTAAGAAGAATTAGACTTACGTGGAAGCCTTCTTGAAGCCGGTGGAGGATTTGACCTTCTTGGATGGGCCTTGGGTAACCCCACCACCGCTATCTGCAGCTCTTTTCTCCGCTGGGTTGACTTGCGGAGTTGGAGCTGAATCCCCAAGCATCAATAGGACCGGTCCGGTAACCATACCGGGACCGTTTGGGGACCTTCGACAAAGGATCAACCGAGACGAAGCGCCTTGAGTTTTCCCTAATGAAGCTTCGAGGATGGCCAGGGCTGCTTGGCGATCCCTTTCGACGGCATCTTCTTCTCGCCGACGGTCTTCAACTCTTTGTGCCTCCGAGCGAGTATCGCCGGGAGCAGCAGGAGGAGTAGCGGGTCTGCCGATGGTCAAGGAAGTAGTACGTTTTCTTGTACTAGGAGCTTGAACCACGGTCCCAGCATTTTGTGATTTTTGGGGCTAAGCTTGGAGGTAAAGGGAAAGACCGGTCCGAGGATCTTTGAGTCGGACCGGCTTGAACGGCTAGTGGAGCGGCATTGTTGGCGTAGTCTTCTCCCCAAGTGTCATTAGGAGGAAGAGGAGGATGACTTCGTAATTGTCCATTTTCTGCAATTATAGAGATTGAGTCTTTATAAGTAAATGATGGCAATAAGCGATAAAGATTTGAAAAAACAGGAAGAGGTACTTACGGCATCACGAGGATTGCATGAGCTGAAAGCCAATCCCACTCTTGTACATCCGAGACAGTGTCCGGATTTGGCTGCAGACATCCGTTTGATACGAACTTCTAACCGCTCCTTGTCGGAGAGGAAAGTTCCATCCAAGGGTATAGCGGTGTCTTCATTGAAAAGCCAGGCAGGTGTTCTTGCTTCTTGAGTGGTTGGACGCCCCGCACTATGAAGCTCCGGAGAATTGTCTCGGCGGTTACGCCTTTGACATTCTTCAAGTATCCGATGCGAGCGAGGAGTGCAAGAACTTCATCGTCCTCTTTGAGTTTTTTCCTGGTTTCAGCGGTGGGGAAATTCTTGGCTACCTTCGCATTGAAGGCAGGGAGAGATGGCTGAGGATTGTCACGGAAGAACCAGCCTTTTTTCCAGTGAGCTATGCTATTGTTCAAGGATAAAGAGAAATATTCATCCGCGCTCCAAGACTCGGATTCCCACACCGCCAACCGCAGCCTGACGGTCCGACGATGGAAGCGGGCGAATTTGGAACAGATATTGGAACAGCTTGAAGTGGGGGAGAACTCCAAGGAAAGCTTCGCATAAATGAATAAAAAGGCGATCTAAAGGATGGAGTTAGGGTTAAGGTTCACTAACTCCCATCCATAGAAGAAAAGAAGTCCTCTAAAGAAAGAACAAGCATGGGAGATCGAGGCCACGAAGGAAAAAGGCTTTGAAGACTAGTTGCCGAGATTCATCTATACCCCGGGGAGTTTGGTCGGGGAAGGGACACTCCAGTTTAAGATGGGTTGAGGAGGAAGATACCCATCTTTAACCGCTTCGTTCAGAGAGGATTCTCGTGACCTTGCTCGGGACCAAGGTCTTGGACCCCAAACGGAAGCCGATCGCGAGGAACAGAGGAAGAAGATAAGGGGACGGCGGCGGATTTCTTCTTGTCCATCCTGAGAGATGGAAAAGAAAAGCTTGGAATTGGTTAATGAGGAAGGAGAGCGCAACGGAACGAAAGCAAATGGCGGGCGCGTATGAACTTTGGGAGCAGGGTTGACCTAGGTCGACCTTTCGTTTTCTTTTATAGACACTGGGATGGGCCCGGGGCTGAAAAGTTATTGGGCCTTTTTAAGAGGCCCGAGGGATTATCGTAATCGTGCAATTATGACCTAACGGCCATAAAGAAGTTAATGATCTATTATATGCGTTAATCATGACTTAACGGTCATAAGAGTAAGCCGTCGTGCTTTTATGAAAGTAAAAGGCGGTCTGAAATATGGAAATTTTCAGATGGAAGTTAAAGTCATGCTGAATTTTATAAATCAGCAGTATGAGAGAGTTAGATTTTACATCACTCGGTGATAAAGGATGCCTTAGGCTATGGGTGTTAATCATCCGACTGATTATAGGCTTTGGAGACTCGAGTCGCTGTGAGAATATAAGGAATAAACTGGTTTGATCAACCAGAGTTTTGGTTCTTAGTGAAATTTCACTAAGAGGATTATGAGTCCAGGCTGATTCAGAGCGGTCTGTTATGTGAAATTGGTGAGAATATACGAGAAGATAAGAAATTCTGACCGGTATGACCGGTCCGGAAAATATGTTTTTGACAAAAATTGCTAAGAGGAATGTGATTTGATGGGAAATAATACAACCTAGTCTCTAAATAAAGACTCTTGCATTATTTGTGATTCCCAAATGATCCAAGAGTCGGGGCTATACCTAATTAGGTGCACCCGATCGGTGCACCGTATTCAAGAGTGGTATGTGAAGATCGTGGAAAAGGAAAAGATGGAAATTAAAAGGAGCGGTCTGAAGAAATTGCATATTAAAGGAAATAATGAAGAACCAACTAGTGAATTCTTGCATTATTTGAAAAGAGTTCAAATGATCCAAGAGTCGGGGTTATACCCAATTGGGTGCGCCAAATCGGCGCACCGTGAGAAGAATAAGCTACGATTACCTAATTAGGTGATATGAAAGGTGAAAAAATAATAATTTTTTGGGCTTCTTGAAAAGCACCTGTGAAGAAAAAAGAAACGAGTTTAGCAACAGATTGGAGTTCTTTTTAATTTTACCATGAATAAAGACCAACGAGCGGAAGACTCGGTTAGTCTTATTCAAGGTTAAATCAAAAATTACTCTGGGGCTGCTGTTGTATACTTGCCTTATGGGTATACAAATGATGAAGGAATGGATACGCAGAGACATGGTGACAAATTAAGGAAGATAAAGACGATGGCGATAGGCGACGAGTCTGGTCAACGGAACATTCCGTATACCGGTATGGAAACAAGGCGGATACTAAGACCGGTATACAATAACTTGAGGAGCAAGATATTGAACAATTTGTAGTCTGATTAGGACTCGAATCAATAAAGAAAGTAGAGATAGAGTTCCATGTATGTAATTCATGTAATCGATTAGGACTTCGCTTGTAACCCTAGCTCCCCGGACATATAAGGCGGAGCAAGGACCCCCAAAAAACTCTCTCGACATACTTGCAATTAGCAAATCGCTAAAGGCAATACATAACATACAGGACGTAGGGTATTACTCTCGATTCGAGGGGTCCGAACCTATCTAAAATTGCGTGTTCCTATGTGTTCCGTGTGTTGCACCATCGAATTCCACGCTCGAGAGGGACCGTGTAGTACTAGTGCCGAGTTTAAGACTCGACACGTAAACCGTCCCGGTTTTGCACCACCACGTTTTGGCCTTTGAGCCGTGTATTTTGTTGAGCCCACTTAGGGTTGCATCCACGGGGTGATGGACGACCCTAGGGACCTCATAAGCGATCGCCGCCCCTTTCTTACGGTTTGGATTTTGCTTAGATTACTCCGCTTAGACAGTTTCGCCGTTCATCGGTTTGTGAGACCCCAACTCGTGAGATTAATCATACATCTATAAATTTGGATGCGTTCTTCCTTGTTCTTGCTTGTGTTCTTGATTCGCAGGCAGGGATTAGCCTTCTTGGCAAGGTCAACCGTGCAACGCCGGCTTATAACCATAGGGGACGTGGTGCTGCGATTGCGGGGTTCGAACGTGTTGTTCGAGAGCCGGATCGACGTGTGCCACATCTTCGCCAAATCAAGAGTTATCTGAACCTTTCAGAAGATTGGGACCCTAGTCCACATCACACGGTGTCTCCTTTCTTGCTTGGATCATCTTCCAATTTTCCGTGTTCCCTCGAAATCTTTTCTTCTCAAGCGGTTAAGCTCTTAATGAGAAGACATGCTCGATACCAATTGAAAGTTGCCTGGAGGGAGGGATGAATAGGCAATGTAGATAAAACCTGAAAATCACAACACTAAAAAACAGATCAAATTCGCCCTGGACGAACTTCCGTCACGAGACGGAACTTTCGTCAGGGTCATGGGGAAAACCTAGGAATTGACAAAGAGAGGGGAATCTTATGATTCCACTTGAATGAAAACCTTTCTTGGCCTCTTGAGAATATTGTACCTGTAGGACTTCGATCGACACACAACACACAAGTAGATCGGGTGATAAACACCCAAAAGGGCAAACGCCACAAAACGAGCAAGAGAGACACGAGAGATTTTCACCGAAGTCCGGACCCCTCACAAAGAGGTTCCTACGTCTCCGTTGAGGAGCTCACAAAGAGCTGGGTCTCTTTCAACCCTAATCCTCCCCAAGTGGCCACAAAGGTCAAACTTGGTTTTCTTCTTCTTCCTTCGATTCTTTTCCTTGCGGAGGCGAATCACAACTTTCACAAACTTCCTCGAGGTTCACCACAACCTTGGGAGCTCTAGGGTAACACCTAGCCAATCTAGGAGAACGAATCTCCAAGAGTAACAAGTGAAAACGAGATTAGTTGCTAAGAGAAGATGTGCTCTAGGTTGGGATGATGCTATCAAGCTTGGAATAAAGATGGGGAGTCTCTCAAATGTCCTTGGATCTCAAGGGGAATGGAGAGAAGAGAGAGAGAGAGAGAGAGAGAGAGAGAGAGCTTGAGCAAGATTTGAGGGTTCAAAAAGCACCAGCACTTTTGCTCACGGAGTGGTCAAAGCTTTATATAGTGGAGGCTCATAAAGAGCCGTTGCTAGGTCAACTCGGGCTTGACGGAACTTCAGTTACACACGGAACTTCCGTCACCCCTATGAGTCAAAGGCGAAAAACGCCAGGACGGAATTTCCGATAGAGTTGGGACTTCGTCCCAAACTCTAGAATTGACGGAAGTTCCGTCGGACATGACGGAACTTCGTAAGTGGATATTTGAACTGGTTGGAGTCCCAAAACGGAACTTTCGTCCAGTTTGGGACTTCCATCCCAAACTCTCTGGAATTGACGGAACTTCCGTCCCAGGGCGGAACTTCCGTCCCGGTCGGAGGAAATTGGGAGTGGTTGGCTTCTTCATCTTGGATTTTTGGTATTTGAATTCCAAGTTGATTTAAGGTAGCTAGAGCACATTCTTCCCCGCACGCAAGATCGTTTAACCCCTCTTGATAGTTTGGCACACCTATACTCAAAAGGCTACAAATCTACACTTGTGGCGATCGCTTTTGAGTACTTGATCAATTTTTGAATGAGGGGTGTACTTTCTCACATTGTGGGTATAGTTTCTTTGATATCTTGCACAAACACAAAAGAACAGATTAGAGTTTTTAATTCTTTGTCATTTATCACTAAAACCCACTAGGGACCTAGTTGCATCTTCGATGCGGCCGGGGGGGGAGCGGCGGCTTGGGCGTGGCGCCGGCTTGGTGGCATGCGTGCGGCTTGTGGAGACGGCGACGCTAGCGGAGGTAGGTGGGGGACGGGCGGCGGAGTTGCCGGCACGTGACACACGACACGCGCCGGTGTCGTGCGCGTCGGAGACGAAGGGGGGGAGGGGGGGGGCTGGGTCGGGCCGAGAAGGAGGGGGAGATTGGAGCGGCAGACTCGAGATGTCGAGGTCTGTAGACTCGACCAGGTAGAATGGGGAGATGCAAATGAAGAAGGTAGGGGTAATATGGGAAATATGGAGACCGACGCATGGGCCTAAAACGTTAAAAAAATGTAGAGAATGGCATATTTCCGGCATGAGGAAAATTATAATGGCATCCACCCAATTTTCAAAAGTTCAATGGCGGATCTCCAACTCTTAAAAATTGTAATGGCATGAATCCAATTATCCCGTTTTAATTCCTATTTAGTTTTCAAAATTATTTTTCCTGAATAAAAGAAATGATTTATTAGATTTATTTTTAAATGGCCGAAAATCGGGATGTTACACGCCGCGCCGCCCGTGTGTCACGCCGCCGTCGTGCTAATCCGCGCTCCTGCAGCTGCCTACTGCCCTTGCTGCACACCATGGTGCCGACACCATCGAGTGTGACATTTTGTCGCCTGTGGGGCACCCGTCACCCGTCCGAAACCTGTCTCGGTGCCGGCACGGGTGCAAATTTCCACCCACGATGCAGGTGCGGTTGTGAATTTTCACCAGTTACATATCTTATTGCGGGTGGGCTTTCACTCCACCTGCCCTTTACCCTCCCCGAGTCCCTGTTGCCATCCCTACTGCTAGCGCAATGACTCCATATGTGGACTAAAAGGCATCGGCATCAACTGACTATTACCATTATTGTGGTATCATGACAAATTTTCATTAATAGCAAGGATTTTAGTTTTTAAATATTTATAAATTCAATATTATTTAGAAATATTATTGTTACAGATTGGTGAACTAGTAAATAGATAATTTGAATATATGTGAGTTGCGAAGCAAATTATATCACGACAGTCTCAAACACCACACACGGTAGGTGACCAGTCTCTGCCGGCGTAATGACTTCTGTGTGGACTAAAAGGAGTCGGCATCAACTGACTACTGTTATGGTATCTTGTCATGGCTATCAGTTACACCCATGAGAGTATCGAGCGAGAAACCCCAGTTCAAGAACGCATCCGGCTCACCCACGACGACCATCATGCACCTGCAGCAGCACCCTCCACCCCTCAAACTTCGGCGCTTCCTTGCGGTGCTCGCTGTGATCACGTTCGGCTCCCAGAAACTGGCACCACCACCGCAGCTTGCCAGCGCATTTTGATTAATAGCAGCGATTTTAGTTTTAAATATTTACAAATTCAATATTATTTAAAAATATTGTGTTATAGATTTGTGGACTAGTAAATAGATAAATTGAATATATGTGGACCGCCAAGCAAAATTATATCACGGTAGTCTCACCCACCACACACGGTAGGCTACCCGGTCTCTGCCAGCGTAATGACTTCATCCGTTGACTAAAGAGAGTCCACATCAACTGACTATTACCATTATTATGGTAGGATGACTAATTTTGATTAATAAGCAAGGCTTCAGTTTTCAAATTTTACAAATTCAATATTATTTAAAAAACATTATGTTACGGATTGGTGGACTAGTAAATAGATAAATTGAATATATGTGGGCTGCCAAGAAAAATTATATCGCAGCAGTCTCACACACCACACACTCTAGGTTACCCGGTCTCTGCTGGCATAATGACTTCATCGATGGGCTAAAAGGAGTCCGCATCAACTGACTATTACCATTATTGTGGTACGATGACAAATTTTGATTAATGGCAAGAATTTTAGTTTTAAAATTTTACAAATACAATATTATTTAAAAGTATTATGTTACGGATTAGTGAACATGTAAATAGATAAATTGAATATATTGGCACCGCCAAGAAAAATTATATCGCAGCATTCTCACACACCACACACGGTAGGTTACCCAGTCTCTACTAGCATAATGACTTCATCTGTGGGCTAAAAGGAGTTCGCATCAACTGACTATTACCATTATTGTGGTAAGATGACAAATTTTGATTAATGGCAAGGATTTTAGTTTTTAAATTTTACAAATAAAAAATTGTTTAAAAATATTATGTTATGGATCGGAGTGTACTAATAAATAGATAAAGTGAATATATGTGGTCCGCCAAGTAAAATTATATCGCGGCGGTCTCACACACCACACATGGTAGGCTACCCGGTCTCCGCCGGCGTAATGACTTCATCCGTAGACTAAAAAGAGTTCGCATCAACTGACTATTACCATTATTATGGTAGATGACAATTTTTGATTAATAGCAAGATTTTAGTTTTTAAATTTTACAAATTCAATATTGTCGGTGAGAGAGATTAGCGCTGCCACGTGGTGCCCTCTGAACCTACTTAACAGAGGATTAGCGAAACCACGTCAGCGGATGATGCCAGTCCCACCCCCGTACGACCCCGTCGGAAAACAGGTCAATGGGTGACGAACTTGACCTTGCCTGCCAAACTCGGGGAGGTCCACCTCGCACGACCTTGCCCGTCTTACTCGAGGAGGCTCCGCCTCGCACGATCTTGCCCGCTCGACCTCCGAGCTCGACCTTCGAGCTCGACCTCGAAGCTCGACTACCAACCGTAGTAACTCCACCCACTCCAGCGCCCACGTGGGCGTTACTCGGTAATCATTGATGAGGGCTCGCGCTCCATCCCTCCTGCCACCGCCACCTGCTTCCGTCAGGCCACGCCGACAGGACGTGCCGACCCCGTATTGTCCCCGTAGCCTAACGGAGTTGGCGTGGATCGAAGACTTCGGGGATAGCCATCATCCTCCGACGTACGATGGTACGATCTTTCCCGTCATGCCCGTCGACAGGTGTAGCTCGAGGTCGAGCTCGAGCTACCCTCCGTCCCGTACGACCTTCGTCCGCAAGATCGAGGCTCGAACGAGCTGCCGACGACCTAGACCTTGGGCTGCCATCAATGCGTCCGACAGAGAAGGACGGGATGACATGTCCCCTCCAACCACTCTGCCATGACGCCGCCCATGATTCCGTCGGACACGAAATACTCCACCCCGACGCAGCGAGCTACAGGAGCGACGTGACAACCCAGTCAACCAACTCAAGTGCGCGCGAGGAGGAAGATCGACGGGGCAGCACAAGCGATCAGACGAGTCCACAGCCACCTTCTCTCTCTCCTGTAACTCGAGCTTCACCCCTGTGACTATAAAGGGATAGAGTCTCTCACTCCCCACACGGACACCAGCACACAGGCTCTCACGCTCTCACATACGTACGTGTCTGAACACGCAACACACACACCCACGCACGTTCGCCGCACGGGACTTGGAATGCGCTCCTCTTCCACCATCTCTATACATCGTCGTTCAATTGACGCAAGGAACACGAGTGCCGCGACACCACCCGGACGTAGAAAGCTTTCCCGAACCAGCCTAAATCCCTCATGTCTTCCCTTGTGTATCATCCGGCCTAAAACGCGCAGCCCCGAGACAAATTCTACTAGCCGGTGGTTCAAACACCGACAAATATTATTTTAAAAAACATTGTGTTACGAATTAGTGAACTAGTAAATAGATAAATTGAATATATGTGAGCCGCCAAGCAAAATTATATCGCGCCAGTCTCACACCACACACGATACGTTACCCGGTCTCTTTCAGCGTGATGACTTCATCCGCGAATTAAAAGGAGTCCGCATTTATTACCATTATTATGGTACGATGACAAATTTTGATTGATAGCAAGTATTTTAGTTTTTAAATTTTACAAGTTCAATATTATTTAAAAAATTATGTTACAGATTGGTGGACTAGTAAATAGATAAATTGAATATATGTGAACCGCCAAGCAAAATTGTTTCGCGGCAGTCTCACACACCACACACACTGTAGGCTACCCGGTCTCTGCCGACGCAATGACTTCATCTGTGGACTAAAAGGAGTCGGCATCAACTGACTATTACCATTATTGTGGTACCTTGTCGTGGTCATCAGTTACACCCATAAGTCTATCGAGAAGCCCCGGTTCTAGAACGCATTCGGTTCACGCACGACGACCATCTTGCACCTGCAGCAGCACCCTCCACCCCTCAAAGTCTCAAACTTCGGCGCTTCCTGGCGGTGCTCGCTGTGATCACTTCCGGCTCCGAGATACTGGCACCACCACCGCAGCTTGCAAGCGCATTTTGATTAATAGCAAGGATTTTAGTTTTTAAATATTTACAAATTCAATATTATTTAAAAATATTGTGTTACAGATTTGTGGACTAGTAAATAGATAAATTGAATATATGTGGACCGCCAAGCAAAATTATATCACGGTAGTCTGACACACCGCACACGGTAGGCTACCCGGTCTGTGCTGGCGTAATGACTTCATCCGTAGACTAAGAAGAGTCCGCATCAACTGACTATTACCATTATTATGGTAGATGACAAATTTTGATTAATAGCAAGGATTTTAGTTTTTAAATTTTACAAATTCGATACTATTTTAGAAAAAATTATGTTACGGATTAGTGAACTAGTAAATAGATAAATCTACTTATATATAAAAGATGCAACCCACTAACTATTTCTCTCAATCCACGTTGTGTCACGTGATCATAATTAATTCTAACCATTAGATAAAATAAATATTAGAGATTAACACAATTATTTCAATATTATAATTTTAAAGTTAATAATATCTTTTAACCCCACTGCAACGCTGCGGGATTATCAATAACTTTTAGCCCCGCTGCAACGCGCGGGTTATCAACTAGTTGAATATATGTGGGCTGCCAAGCAAAATTATATTGCGGCAGTCTCACACCACACACGATAAGTTACCCTCTGCCAGTGTGATGACTTCATCCGTGAATTAAAAGGAGTTCGCATTTATTACCATTATTATGATACGATGACAAATTTTGATTAATAGCAAGTATTTTCGTTTTTAAATTTTACAAGTTCAATATTATTTTAAAATATTATGTTACAGATTGGTGGACTAGTAAATAGATAAATTGAATATATGTGGACCGCTAAGGAAACAATACGCGGCAGTCTCACACACCACACACACTGTAGGCTACCCGGTCTCTGCCGGCGTAATGACTTCATCAGTGGACTAAAAGGAGTCGGCGTGAACCGACTATTACCATTATTGTGGTACCTTGTCGTGGTCATCAGTTACACCCATAAGTGTATCGAGAAGCCCCGTTTCTAGAACGCATTCGGTTCACGCACGATGACCATCATGCACCTGCAGCAGCACCCTCCACCCCTCAAACTTGGGCGCTTCCTCGCGGTGCTCGCCGTGATCACGTCCGGCTCCCAGATACTAGCCCCACCACCGCACCTCGCCGGAGCATGCGTGCCACGCGAGCGGGATGCCTTGCTGGCCTTCAAACGTGGCATCTCGACCGACACCGGGAACCTCCTGGCGTCATGGCGTGACGATGGCCAGGAGCAGAGCGATTGCTGCCAGTGGAGCGGCGTCCGGTGCGGCAACCGGACCGGCCGCATCGTGGAGCTCAACCTTCGCAACCACGCCGGCAGCTTCTACCCATTGCAAGAAGGGCTGATCGGCAATATCAGCTCCTCTCTGCTGTGGCTTGCACGGCTGCGGCGCCTTGATCTGAGCTGGAACGCCCTGGAGGGGCCAACCGGCGGCCGAATCCCGGAGTTCCTGGGATCCTTCAACAACTTGAGGTACCTTGACCTCTCATACATGTCGTTTTCAGGCTCCGTGCCGCCTCAGCTCGGCAATCTTTCAAAGTTGGAGCATCTCGACCTGTCCTACTCTGGCACATTTGGGATTGGAAACACAGAGTCGTCGGATGTTTCATGGCTGATACATCTACCGAAGCTACAGTATCTCGACCTTGGATCCGTGAACCTAAGCGCAACGGCGAATTGGCATCGTGTCATGAACATGCTGCCTTCTTTGAGGTACCTCAGTCTGTCCCAGTGCTCCCTTTCGAGTACGAACCCCCTGTCGCTATCGCAACTTAACCTCACAAGGCTTGAGACACTCGATCTTTCTCATAATTCCTTTGACCACTTAGAAATTGCATCTTGCTGGTTTTGGAATGTAATGGGCCTTCGAGACCTCAACCTTGGAGGAACCCATCTGCATGGCCAAATTTCTGAGAAATTAGAACTTATGACGTCCCTCCAGGCCCTTGACTTATCTAACAACAATAACCTCGATGTCATGGCATCAAACTTGACACGTTTATGTAATCTAGAGATCTTAAACCTCGAACAGAGTCTCTCATCACACGTAAACATTGCAGAGTTATTCGAGTGGCTGCCACACTGTGCATCCAGCAAATTGAAAGAACTTCATCTGCAAAGGAACAACATAACCGGGTGTTTACCACCATCAATAGACAAATTTACGAGTTTGAACATCATTGAGCTCTTCGACAACCAACTAACCGGACCTGTGCCATCTGAAATTGGTGTGCTCACTAGTTTGAAAAGACTCGACCTATCAAAGAATAGGCTCGAAGGTGTGATCACCGAAGACCACTTTGCCAACCTTAACAGCTTAGAGTACATAGACTTATCTGATAATTCCTTGAGTGTAGATCTGGACCTTAAATGGATACCTCCATTCAGATTAGAAAGAGCGTACTTTAGATCATGCCATTTGGGTCCTCGTTTTCCAGTGTGGATGCAATGGCAAGTCAGTGTCAAGAATGTTGATATATCAAGTGCGGGTATAAATGATAAGCTTCCAAACTGGTTTTGTACTACATTTGCAAAGGCTATTGTTGTGTATATATCCAACAATACAATTAGCGGTACATTACCGAAATGCATGGAAATTATGTCAATGGAACAACTAGATCTCAGTACAAATAAACTCACAGGTCATATACCTCGGTTGCCGAGAAGTCTCGTCTTGTTCCACATTTCCAACAACTCTTTGTCAGGGCCCTTGCCTTCGAATTTTGGTACTCCAAATATAATATCATTGAATCTATTCTCTAACTACATTACTGGCCAGCTACCTGGATCAATTTGTGATTTGCGAAGTTTGAATATCTTAGATCTAGACAATAACCTTCTCGGTGGAGAATTGCCAAATTGTAATGCGATGAGCAGCTTGACGTCTTTACAGTTGCGTAACAATAGCTTCTCTGGGCAGTTTCCTTCCTTCCTACAAAGCTGCACTCGTTTGGTCCTTCTTGATCTGTCGCATAACCAGTTCTCAGGAAGATTGCCAATGTGGCTGGGCGAACTAGGGTACTTACAATTTCTTCAACTTAGCCACAATATGTTCTCTGGAAATATCCCAAGCAATATCTCCTATCTTAAGTACCTTAAGTATTTGAACCTGGCAAACAATAGTTTGTCGGGTTTCATCCCTTATCATCTATCAAATTTAACAGCTATGACGCGAAAGAACCCATTCAGAGACATGCTCCTATTGGTTGATGCTGCGAACGTAATTGGTTTCAGTGACTTTTTGGTGAACATAAAGGGGCAAGCACTGAATTATCATTCTGTAACAATTCAGGAAATTGTGAGCCTTGATTTGTCATTTAATGAATTAACTGGTGAAATCCCACAAGAGATAGCTTCTCTTGATGCTTTATTCAATTTGAATCTATCAGGGAACCACTTGGATGGAGTAGTTCCAAAAATGATCGGGGCAATGCAGTCGTTGGAGTCACTTGACCTCTCAAGAAACATGCTTTCCGGTGAAATCCCTTCAAGCTTATCAAAGTTAACAAGTTTAAGCTATTTGGATTTGTCCTATAACAATCTTACCGGAACAATACCACAAGGAAGTCAACTTGACACCCTGTACTCCGAAAACCCGTTTATGTATGACGGCAACAATGGTCTCTGTGGTCCCCCTCTTCACAGGAATTGTTCAAGAAATGATCTGAAAGGTGATGAAGCTGATTTTTATCCTGTGTCCTTTCGTTTTGGACTAGCCTTGGGTTTCCTGCTGGGGCTTTGGGTTGTATTATCTGTTCTGTTCTTCAAGAGATCATGGAGGTCTGCCTACTTTCGGCTCTTTGACAAGTTATATGATCAAATCTATGTGTTTTTGGTCGTTTCTTGGAGAAGCCTGGAAGTGATGAGGTACTGCAAAGGTACTAACGGTAACACTTGAACAGGAGCTATATACGATATGGTTGAAGAATCTGAAGAAGAATCTAGCAGTATCGCAATTATGCTCTTTTCTTATTGTAGAGAACAAATGATGCTTTTCTTTATGCATGTACTCCTTATGTGATGATGAGTTGATATATTACCATTTTGTCTTTTCAAATCCGGAATGTCATAAAATGTATTGTGGTAGCACAACGAGCAAGATATGGGCCAGTCTAAGGGTGTTCCGAAGAGGGTTGTATATGGGCTGCGGAACTAGAAGGGCCTCCGACTAGGCCCGAGAGGGAAGGAACAAGTAAAGAATCACAAGGGGACCTCCGAAAGGCGTCGAGTATATTGCATTACGGAAGTGTTACAGAGATTCCCCCGGTTGATATGATGGGTTGAGGGAGTTTGTGTCTAATATTCTCTCAACCCTAACAACTTAATTTACACTACTACCCATGGGCTCCCTATACAAATACAAGGGCATTCTGGTCATGTTCATATATGGTGCATGGCTACTAGATGGGCTGGATTTCCCCTTTCATGACCTTATTAGGCCCTGGATGGGCTGGACGCCTACTTCTTAGTGGCCTTGTTGGGCCCCTAGATGGGCTGGACGCCTACTTCTTAGCGGCCTTGTTGGGCCCCTAGATGGACTGGATGCCTTCCTCTCCAGGACTTCTTGGGCTTCTCCTCTCGGATCAGCCCAATGGGATAAGGTGGTGATCTCCTCCCCAACAGTAGCCCCTCATGGATGAGCTCCGCCTTCGATACGACCGAAACCGTGATCCATAAGGATCTCCACCTTACTCCCCTTTTTGGGCCTGTTCGAAGGCTCCTTATTATCTTCTTCTTGTCCATATGTCGATCAGTCCTGCATACATAAACACAACCATATGAGTTGTTCTAGAAATATCGGGGCGTTGTACAAAAAGGAAACAAGTCATTTTATTTCCACAAGGCCGTTTACACTTGGACTGAAGGAAGCTACCAAAAAGAAAAAGAGGTACAAAAGGGAGTGACGCCCAACAACCGTACTATCGGCTACAAAAGCCACAAGCAGCCCAACAAGAAGGTTTCCTTTCACAAGGGTGAGATTAAGGCTACGACCATCTTCTGAAGGGTAATAGAACACCTTTAAAGTCTTGGCTTCCATAGCCCTAGCCGCTCTTGTCCGTGGATCTCCTTCACGGCCATATTACATGGCTCAACCGAGGGGGCATGAGAACTTTTGGAGTCATGGCCCCCATAACAGCAGCCAATATATGCCGATAGATCTGCCGTCGTAGCCATATCACATGACTCAAGAGGCCAAGAACCGAGGCTACGTTGGTGCCTTGCTAGTGATCTTTTGAATGCAACCCCTACGTGCCACCACCTCGGGGAGCACTACGGGCTCGTATCCTTAGTGAAGTCACTTGGTAAAGTGCGTTGCACACCCTTCTGAAGTCGATTGGCAAAGCACGAGGCCTTATGAAGGAACGCACATTGAACGCCTTCGCAGCACGAGCCCGAAATCCCACCTATCCATTGGCATTTGCTAAACAAATGAGTGTTTGATGGTTTGTGATGTGAACTGAATCACCCTCACCCTCACCTTATATAGGCCAAGCTTGCCTATGTGTCATAGGAAATCTGTTTAGATAAGCCTATGTGGCAACATGATGAGATGAGAAGGTGCCACGCATACTTCTTATCCATCTAAAATCTCCGACCTTATCCTTATTCTCGTCACATGGACCCCAGTCGGGGTGTGCCAATGTGCCGAATACCCTAGTAGATAGAAAAATAATGTCGTGAGATTTTTCAACAATCTCATCAATGGTTTCCATCTCGAAGGAGCCTTAACACGATAATGCTTGAAAGCATCAATCTCCCCCCCCTTTTACGAAAAGGGTTTTATCTCGAAGGAGGATTCTTAACAAGAGAATGCTTGAAAGCATCGATCTCTCCCTTCTTATGAAGAGGGTTCCATCGGATGGAGGAGCCTTAACAAGAGAATGCTTGAAAGCATCAATCTCGCCCCTTTTTACGAACACGGTTCCATCCGAAGGCGAGTCTTAACAAGAGAATGTTTGAAAGCATCGATCTTTCCCTTTTTATGAAGAGGGTTCCATCCGAAGGAGGAGCCTTAATAAGAGAATGCTTGAAAGCATCGGTCTTCTCCCCCCTTGACGAAGAGTATCCGAAGGACGAGCCTTAACAAGAGAATGTTTGAAAGCATCAATCTATACACAACTCGAGGGAGCGCGTCCTTTGGCCCAGGGCGGAAGAGTCTTTGATTGAACCGTCGCGACCCTTGGTGACATGCGGCTAGCCGCGTCGGTCCCGGGCGGTAACATTTATGGCAAACCTAAATTTACTGCCTATATAAAGAGGTCGCGGGGTGACCCCGAATTCTCAATTGTCATTTTCACCATGCCCTCGCCCTTGCGTCGCTGCCTTCCTACTAATCACGTTGTGCTCTCACATAGTTTCCTTCCGAGCAAGCCTTTGTTAGGCAAGGCTTCGCAAGCCAGGCCTTTGGAAGCTAAGCCTTCGTAAAGCCAAGACCTTATAAGGCCATGGGCAAGCAGAGAGCAGATCCTTCGAAGCGCGTTCCTCTTATAACCAAGAAGCCATGCAACTCTTATCCGGGCGAGACCACGGTAATCGAAGCAGATCCGGACCGCTGGGCTGCCGAACCCGACTCTTTCTTTGTTCGCGAGCGAGCTCATGTGCCGTCGAAGGGCCGGACGACTCCGATGGTGCGATCCGGTTTCTTTGATTCTCTCCCTTATTCAGCTTCGTGGGGAAGTTCTGGATCTCTTTGACTTGGAGATCCATCATGTGACGATGAACACCCTTATTCGGCTGTCCATTTTTGAGTGGGCCTTCCGGATGGAGGGTGCAAGGCTGAACGCTGCTTTCTTCGCCACGACCCATCAAGCGACTCAACAAGCACATCATGAGTCCACTCGACGAGGATACGTGGCTTAGTTACATGTGTGTTACCCTTCGGCCCCATGACAATATGGAAAATACTTTGCCAGCGAAGGCGTACAAGGACTATTGGGGGCAATCCATGTACCGTGAGTGGTTCTACTATGAGAAGGATCCCGAATACAATCTCCATTCGCTAAGGACTGAAATTAGTTACTTTGGTTAATCGAGGGTGTCCTTAGATGCCACCGCCGAGGCCCGCGTCATTCTACTTAACACTATTGCCAAGAAGGCATGTATGAGGGATCTATGCGAAGAGTTCTTCGTTGCTAGTCGGGCCCCTTCGAAGGGACCGGGGGCCATCCTAGTAAGGGGCCCGAGAGACAAATGCTCGAGACTTTCGACTTGGCACAGTTGCCGAGTAAGGATCTTTCTTGCTTTTCCCCTTATTATCACTTCAGTTTTCTTAGCTCATTATGTTTCTAACTCAATGTCACTAGATCACACTCTCGAAGAGATTGAGGCAGCCGCTTGCTACCTATTAGGCTCTCTTAAGGTCAAAGAGATGGAGCGCATGGTGGTAAGCATGCAAACTCCACGCACCAACCATGTGTATCAAGCCAAGCACTCGGAGGCGGTGCTTCCGGCCCGCAGGGTGGCGCCGAAGAAAACACGGAAGTGAAAGAATGCTTTCCAAGACCAAAGCTTCGAAGAGGATGAGGGGGAGAGCGAAAATGACTTCCACATCCACATCGCGGACAAGGCCGTTATTGGCCTTGAAGCGTACGGGGACTCCCGTGCTCCTCCGAGGAAGGTGAAACCGCTGAAAGTGCAAAGGTCTAGTATTTCACTACCCGTACTTTCCGAAGAGGATGAGGGGGAGAGCAAAAATAACAAAGAAGAGGAAGATAGAAGGGTGGAGCAAGATTCTACAAGAATCCCGGAGAGGGCTGCAACTCCCCTGTCTCGCTGATCCGGAGACCTCTTCGGATTACAACACCGCGGGTGCTCTGGTTAGTTCACCAACTGCTCGGGCATCGTCGCCAAGTGCTACACCAAATGTTCGATCTTCTTCGACGACCCCCTCCCCCGAGTTCGCCATCGGGACCATTGACTTTGGCGAGTCATTCCTCCTCATCTTCCAAAGGGGCGCAGACAGCCCTTCGCATAACCGGCCTATTACTTCCCTGGGTTCTCGGACTCTAGCTATTGCACATGGGGCCGGAGAGGACACGGGAGGGGTGAAGAAATTGACCAAAGCAGGCATCCGGCTAGTGGAGACAACCTCTCCGAATCCGTACCCTTGGGTGGGGGTGGTGGCCAAGGCTTTTTGGGAGTGTTGCCCAAGTGCGTGGATATCCAGGACATCGGCTCTTCTTTGAAACCAAAGGACTTTGAAGACTGTCCTTTGGCTTCACAAGCCCTTGACTATACTTGGCTGAGTACTTGGACTTATGCCAGAGTTGACGAGAGCTCGCAAGAGGCTGATGCAAAGGACTTGCTTAAGAGCCTTGCTAGAATCACTACGAATGTATGCTTTAAGTATTCTTATTTTTGCACGTTGGCTCCTATTAAGTGTAACGCTTCTTCGCTTAATTTGCAGGGGCTTTATTGGCGTGCTATTTAGTGAAAGGAAACCCTCCGGGCGAGGTTGCTAAATTGATGGAATGCCCGCACGCGTCCGAGGACGCCCTTCGTAAGGAGCGGCAAAAGTACCACCTCCTTGGGGAAGGAACATGAAGAGCTACTCAAAGCGTCCGCTGACTTTGAGAGCGAACAAGACAAGAAGATGGAGAGGTTGTCCATAGCCTTGAAAGAAGCGAAGGATACCATCACCGCCCAAAGGAGGGCACTAGAAATGGCCACCACTTACAAGAAGGAGACCAAAGTCATCGGTGCAAGCGGTTGGGAGCTCCTTGCCAATTTTCGAGGCTTCCTTACCTCTCTAGGTGTGATATCCCCGGAGCCTAATCATGAGATCGGCGACGACCTTGCCAGCCTCCGATGGATATCCTCCGACCCCGAATGCAGCAAAGGATGTTGTGACCCAGTGAAGCCATTATTGTGCCCGTGTTGCCCGGACGGGGGCCTCCAATGCACTGAAATATGTTGCCCCCATGTCCTCTCGTCAAGTCAAGGAGGGTTCGAAGTAGCTCCAACTTTCATGCAGGGGGGACTATGCCGCATACAAGCGTCTCCAAGATGAAGTGGCGGACACCGACCAATACTTTGGGCGTGAGTTTTGGGGTCCTTCGGGTCCGGACTTGGCGCGCTCGGCGGCCCTTGAAGTAGCAAGAGAGGCCTTGGCGCGGACGTCCATGACTGCCGAGGGACCAGACCTATTGCCGCTAACAAAGCGGAGCCTTCGACAAGGAATGCGGGAAAGGAAGGCGACGTAGAAACCGGAGCGGACGGTCACAACAAGCATGCCTACCACCGAGGCCGCTTGTCAAAAAGAGGCTCCTTAGACCGCAAGCCCTTCTTCGCGGCCTCAAGTGTGAGCCTTAGTTATCTATCATGTCGAGGAATAATCTCGGCAATAATACTACCTAGTCCCTCGCGAGTGTGGAATTCGATGGTGCAACAGAACACACAAGAACACGCGAGATTTTAGACAGGTTTAGGCCTCTCAATGGAGAGTAATATCCTACGTCATGTACATTGTGTATTACCTTTAGCAGATTGCTAATTGCATATGTTCAGATTGTTTTCGAGGGGTCCCCCTCCGCCTTATATATCCGTGAAGGTAGGGTTACATGCGAGTCCTGGTCGGTTACATGAATTAGATTCTCGAAAGCTCTATCTTGAAGATTCCTTACTGATCCGAGTCCTAATCGACTAATGTTGCGTCTATACATGAAGATCAAGTCATATCTCATCGTTCTCGTGTCCTCCTTGGTTTCCATACCGGTATATGGAACCTTCTTTGATTCTCGTATCGGTCGGGCATCACTCGTAGGCCCTCCCGGCCGGTCTTATCTTCTTTATTATGCCACCATATCTTTGACAAGTCATTTCTTCGATCATGACATACCCATAAAGTAAGTATACGACAGCAGCCCCGAGTAATTTTTTATTTTGTCTTGAATAAGACCGACCAATCCTCTCGCATGTTGGTCCGATTCCGGTGCGAAATTAAAAAGAACTCCATCTTCTGAAAAACTTCTTGCAATTTGGCTTTTAGGCGCCAAAAAATTTATCTTTTATTCACCATACCACCTAATTAGGTTATCAGAAAAATCCCAGCATTTTTCCTCCAAATATTTTCCATCTAGTGCACCGGTCGGGTGCACCCAATTGGGTATAGCCCCGATTCTTGTATCATTTGAACTCCTTTCAAATAATGCAAGAGTCCACTAGTTGATTCTTCATTATTTTCATGGTTTTTTGCGTCCCGCGATCTTTATAGACCGCTCGTGTCCATAATGCACTATCTCCCGCGATCCTATAGACCCGCTCTTGAACATGGTGCACCGGTCGGTGCACCTAATTAGGTATAGCCCCGACTCTTGTATCATTTGAGCATCGCAAATAATGCAAGAGTCTTTTTCAAGAGACTATGCTTTATTAATTTCCTTAAAAGCTCATACCTCTCAGCAATTTCCACCGAGAACATATTTCCGGACCGGTGATACCAGTCAAAGCTTCATATCCCCCGGAGATTCACACCAAACTATTATAACAGACCATCTAAACCAGTTTGTACTCATATTCCGCTTAGTGAAATTGCACTAAGAACCAAAGTTCCGGTTGATCAGACCAGATTTCCCATTATCTTATACTAGCCAATCAACCCGTGCGTATGCACGGGCTAGTAATCATATAAGAAAAATAACTAATTATAATAGTTTGGGATATATCAATGAGTAAAATAAATTAAAAATTATTTTCAAATAACCATGGGTCATATAAGAACTTTACTGATCCAAATTTTTTCAGTACGTGCGGTAGATAGTAATTTCAGATTGTCATAATAACAGGAGGAGTCTAGCACAATTAAACATTCCAGTCTGCCAAATTTTTAAAAGTACATTTTAGACTCGATGCATTAGCATAACGCTTTTTTTGTATAAACGTACATGGCCAATGAACCTCTCTCTGAAATCTAATATTGTAAGGTTTTATGCAAGGCTCCTAGCTAAACTTTTTACAAAGGTGTAGCAGCAAAACGTGATGCTGTACAGCTCGTGCGTGATTGATTCTTATTCTTAGTCCCTCAACATACCTCGGTGACTGAGCAGTAGTGAAGTCACCACAGATCATCTTTATGAAACTCAGTAGCCCATGTCACTCCTGTTCTCCAGCGCCTAAATCTGCCATTAGCGCACGTACAGTGTTGATAAAGTGTCCCCATGAAATCATTCTTACCTTACTGGAGGATAATTTGACTGAAATTAAGAAAAAAAATTAGTCATACCTCAACAGCAAAAGCGAGAAAATATCTGACGCCAAGATACTTTGTTTCCTTGAGAAAATATTGACAGAATGGCATTATGTCATCACCGTCCTATGTGACGTGCCTGGGATGCTAAAATACATTGACGTAAAAATAACAGGGTCCCAATATAGAAGTAAAATCAATTAGAACATCGGTTTGCAAGCAACATGGACATGAATGTATATGGTAGCCTACCTCTAAATTCTTCATGAGTATGACATGTGTATGCACAGTAGCATCAGTACACGGGCTCTTGTTTCCTCTCTCTTACCCTGCTTTCTTGGGATTCTTCTCTCATATGTGCCTGCACACAGCCAAACAAAACGATAGACGCATGGCATGGGATCAGCGTCAGTATCATAGCAATTAGCAATTGTGGCTCAAAAGCTTGGTTCGTGAGGAGATGGTGTTACCCATGTGCTGAGGTCGTAGTGTCCAGATTGTCGAGTGCAGTTGGTTGCTGTTGCCGGCTTGCCCACGGGGTCACGGTAAAAAGATGAAAGCGCCTTCGTTGTGGTAGGATCGATGATGATGTCACACTGTTGTGGTTGTAGTGCTCCAGATTGAACAACGTCCGTACCTACATCTGAAATTGAACTTCGGCTTGTATCCCACGGCCGAGCACCACAAGCCACGTATGGTTTCTGGCAGCCTATGAAGGAGACTTATCTGGTGGTTAGCAAGGTGTTCTTACTGTAAGCGCCGATCAATGGCTACGTCATTAGGGCCGGCACAACTGCTAGGATGCACACGTGTACGGGAAAGAAGAAACAATGACGATGGCTGTATTTTGTTCTTTTTTTACTTTAGGAAATTTCTAATGATAAATAGTGGGTAAGTTTATAATGACATAGGTGGGTAAAATAATCCATATTAGATCCAATGACTAATATTAATCAAACATGGGATTCTATGACTAGATGTTTTGCTTTTTTGTGAGAATTTTTTGAATTTTCATCCGATTAACGTAGATGATTCAAAAGAAGCCTCCAATTAGTAAATATAAGAAAAGATGGATCACGGATCGAGGTGGGGTGCACTACGAATATGAATTACTACAGGTCAAGGCCACGGTGCAGTACAAATCAGGTCGTGAATTTTATGAGCCGAGCGAGACCACTTTGCGGCTTTTTGCCCCGTGCAGTGCAGTGCAGTTTCGGCAGTGTTCTCTTCTCTTCCTCACCTATCCACACGGCCGGTCTCTTGCGCCTTTGTTTTATAAATCCTCCGTCCATCGCTTCTCCCGAAACGAACCCAATCAGCCAAGAACAGAGCACCCCCCTTCTTGTTGTTTATAATCATCGGTTCCAATCATAGGCCGGCTCGAGGCGCCACCCATCCCAACGCGCGTGGCTCC
Source organism: Chloris gayana (assembly GCA_031894775.1). NCBI lineage: Eukaryota > Viridiplantae > Streptophyta > Magnoliopsida > Poales > Poaceae > Chloris > Chloris gayana. Next base: position 71,484 of record JAUNZO010002294.1, read on the forward strand.
CGAACCATTATTTCGCCGCAATTCTTCCGTTCCTTCCCTACGAGTGGATGCGCGAGGCGCTCTCGGCGCTGCTTGAACGCCTGCCGGCGGTCTGCCACTGCCAGCCGGCGACGGCGGTGACGACGAATCCTGCCACGCCGGAGCTGAACGAGCGCGCTGCTGGCATGTACATGATGATGAAACCCGCGGCAACCGCGGAGCCTGCGGTGGCGCTGTGCTGATAAACGTTGGCTACACGAGAGTGATCGACGTTCGACGGTGCGACCGCCTAGCTAGCTGCAAGCTAATCCATCGGCAGCTGAATCGTCTGATGATGCTTTCTTGCTCCCGTTTTTTTTCTTTTTTTCCTTTCCCTGCTTTGAGTAAGCGAGTAGTTTTTCCTTGGCGATCTGCAAATGCTTTTCCTGATGGCGACGACGGTATAAGCAAAAGCTTAGACTTCCTATATACGGAGGCAACGTATGTGAACTTGTCTGAGACCCTCCACTGGGGATTCCATTTCCATCCCACTAGGGCCGCAAGTCTTAACATAAATAAATTTCTCTTTTGACCACTTTTACGGTAACGTGGACCATTCATTCCTTCTAATCTAATGATCCAGATTGATTGTTACCATCTTAATTCCCACCGTGATAACAAGTGGTAATTCAAGACGGTAACAGGTGATATGGACATTTTTGGAAGGAAAAAGTAGTGGCAGTTTGTAATTAGTTGCAACTTTATGATCAAATTATTAGAATCAATCGAAACTATTTCAGTTTAAATCATCCATTCATATTTTTTTCTTACGGTAACCATTTCCTCTCTCCGGTCTGCCTCAATCGAGGCCATGGAGGCAGCGTCGCCACCGTTGCCGGTCAGTTCCGGCGAATTTATGCTCGCGGAAGATCCCGGAACTCAGCGGCACTGCGCGACGAGGCACGGCTCCGGCTACTCCATCGGGCGGGGTGGGGCCATGGCAACGAGGCACACGACTCGGGAAATGTGGCCGGCGAGTAAGAGATGGACGATGTCGGGGAAGCGTGCACAACGAAGATAAGGCAAACCGCACGTGCTGCTGAATACGGGCGGCTGCGGCGGGTCTATTCATCACGGAGGTCAGGTCGCAACACGTCCGGTCAGGCGTTCTACTTGTGGCAGCGGCGTTAGGTGAGGCGTCGAAGACGCACGACAGTGGTACTGCACGCAGACCTCACGTGCCTTGGATGAGCGGTGGTGTCTGTTCGCGGCGGAGGTTAGCTCACGGCGGCACTCTACTCGTGACGCCAGGTGAGGCACAGAACACGCGCACGGCGGCGATGTTACTGATGCCCTTGAGTTTTGATCCGATACAGATGATGGAAAAAAACACGTAATTAACTATGAATCATGTGAAATTACTTCATTATCCTTGGCAATCAACGGCAGGATGTAACTGCTACCACCTTGTACCTCAATGTGGTAAAAATGCACCGTAAAATTAACCTCTCCTTTAGAGCACTGGATTTGGTTTCCTGAATCAAACGAATCATTTGAGTGGGGATGCCTGGATGAAGCCACACTAGAGTTGTGATTGTTTAGCAGCAGCCTGGGCACGAAAATCGAGATCCAAAGACCGGATATCTGGTAAGCTAACCAAACTTTTAAGTTAAACTTGGGATCCTAGCGCGGCAACTCAAATTAACCAAATAAATGAATTGATAAACACACATAGCCCATCTACAAGGAGAACATATCCGGTGCTCCAAGGTGTTTAGGTGCTCTCGTGCTCCCGAGTGATAAACAAATAATTTGTACGAAGAATCTTGTCTACACAAATGAAAAAGAATTTGCGATCAGTTCAAATAATCACTTAAAGTTCAAACCTACCAATTGTTAGTCTTCTTGATACTATTTTTAACGTTAGTAATACCAACTAAAGCAATATAAACTTATATTTGTATTTTTTATAGTAGAAGAATGGAGAACTTTCTAAAAGGTCACTAACTTAAAGGGGTGTTAAGTACAATATATTCAAATAAAAGCAATGTTCTGATCTTTTTAAGTGGCAGCGACACAACCATTACCAACAAGTTCAACATTCATTTTGAAGGAAACTTGAGAATATTCCATCACAAAATCTGTATATAAATTCAAGGTGTGGCCATTTGACATATAATTTTGTTTAACATGCTTGCTTCAAGATAATCATATGCATGTGGACTCTACAATTAATTGACTTCTATGTTCTTCTATGAAATCCCATATGTCTGAACTCTTTGATTAATTGAAGGAAAGCTAGATGAAAAAGAAAAGATAAAAATACTTCGATGTGCGAACATAATTTAAAGATAAAATGACACGTATGTAGGAACAACGTTTGATATACAGGATGACTTATATGTAGGAACAAAATTTAAAAGATAGAATGTTATGTATGTAATAAGAAAGTTTGAAATATAAGATGACCTGTATGTAGGAACACAATTTGAAAGATAGAATGAAATGTATTTAAGAACAAAAGTATATATTTTGATCCCCCTTGGCCGACGATGGTGAGGGTCGCAGCGTGAGGCTCGAGCAACGCCAACTTGCTACACAAGACGAACGCAAAATTGTTTTGGATATTTTATTGTTGTTTTTCTTATTAGGCTTACACAAAACATACATATAGGTTTTATATTCAGAACACACTTCATCTCCCGAATACACGAGTTAACTCAGCCTTCATCATGCGTCAGCTTGTAACTCCCATGGCTTCGATCGGTCGCCGGTGTTACACATATGTAGTAACAAAATTTAAAATATATAATGAAATATATTTAGGAAGAAAATTATGTATATTTTTTGTTAACAGTTGTAATATTTGACAATAACAATGTTCGTTAAAAACGCTATTGGACCCATATCACTAACATAACTAAAACTTTTTAAAGTTGCAAAAAATATTTTGACTATTATAGTTCGAACTAAATTCGAATTTTACTTAAATAGAGATTTGTATCCCTCTTAGTAGTGGGAATACCTACACTATTTTTGTCAAGAAACTTGGCATTAAATCATTTCAATGTAGCTTCTGTCTTTTCAAAGCGAGGTAACTAACCATTGCCCGTGTTCGAAACCATCGGCTAGTAATTAGTCGTGTGATGCGCGTACTCGGAGGACACAATGATTATACTGGTTCGGGCAACGTGACCTACGTCCAGTGAGGGTGTTCTATGTGTTACTTGCATGGATGTAGAGGAGGCTATAACAGAGAGAGAGAGAGAGAGAGAGAGAGAGAGAGAGAGAGAGAGAGAGAGAGTCACCCAAGAAGGATTACGAAACTAGGATACACACTCCTAGACCAGAACACCTTTGAGAGGGTGCAGATTACAACGCTTCTAAAAAGCAGACTACGTGTTATATAGAAGAAGACTACCCACAAGCTAGCTTCCGTAGAATCGTCCTGGAGGGCCTTGCTTGATGCAAGCATGAGGTTCATCGAGGACCAAACCACCTGTTTGATAGGTCAATAGGTCATCACCGGTGATGTTTGTTGGGTTTAGTCCCACATCGGATATTGATGATTGGTGAGCCAACTAATAAGGTGGAGGGATCCTCACCTATCGGGCTAGTCTTTTGGGTTGAGGTGGCTCAGGACCTTGGTTGGAGTTCCAGTTGGGCCTATAGTTGAGTAGGCCCAATGTGACCTGGGTCGGCGGCAGGGGCTCGTGGATGCGACGAGCCGGGCCGCACTCTAACAAGTGGTATCGTAGCCATGGTTAGGAAATCCGAAACATCTCGGGACATCACACTTGTTAGAGTTTTCGGCATATGCGGAAGCAAGAACGGATCCATCGAGGCGTACGATGCTAGAACACGGATGACTCAAGAGGCACGATGTTTGGTAACGAGGTTCAGCCGAAGCCTACATCCCCGGGGCATGACTACCGGCGCTCCTCCCCAATATGCAATATCGACCGCTACGAGGTCCCGGTGAGAGTCGCCGCCTCCTCCATACGAGTCTATCGCTAAGTCGTCATGGTTACAACAGCGGCTCTCCTCTCATATTTATGAGGAGCCCGGTTACGTGAGTTCGACACAAACTCTACACCCTACCGCTAGTACAACTCGAAGTCCTAAGCGTAACCAAACTCATACATGGTATTCGACACATATTCAACAAACTCCACCTTGGCGAATACTCCACCATCCCGAAGCCGTCATGCGCGATCCTCCATGTACACGGACTTGACTTGTAGACTTTGCAGCTCACGAGTGAACCGCCCGACGAGTCCAACGCCTTAGACTCGCCGCCCGAAGAGAACACCGCCATCCTTGCAACTCCATCTTCCATGACTCCACCTACAACGTAACAATCTTGTAGCTTGTACAAATTAGATGCCATTCTCTCCCCTATCATCACAGTCTTGTCTCCCTTCATGATCTTCATGGTTTTTCCATCCGGCTCAGTCCGAATCATCAAACCATCATGATGTAGAGCCCCAAGCGAAATTAGATTTCTCCGCAACTCGGTACATGCTTAACACCTTTAAGAACCTGTTCATCTTCATCCTGCATCTTGATCTTGATCTCGCCTAATCCAATAGCAGGGAGTCCCCTGTATCTCCCAAATAAGCTTTGCCAAAATCACCCGACTTGTATGAAGAGAACCACTCCTTCTTGTGTGTCACATGAAAAGAGCTTGCTGAATCTAGCATCCACGCTTCACTTGACTGTCTTTTGATAGCTACCGAGAGAATATCACCGTCGCTATCCGAGTCACTCTTAGGAGTTGTCACATTAGCACTTCCCTTCACAATTTCCGGACAGTCCTTTTTACATGTCCCCACTCCTTGCACTCAAAGCACCGCACCTTCTTCTTCTTCTTGCTCTTGGCCTCCACCTTCCTCCTAGCATGTTCACCTCGACTAGCAAACCTTCACCTTGAGATTCATCCACCACATTGTTTTTCCTTCTCAGCTCTTGAGCTAGTAACGCTGCAGTAATATCCTCAATCTTGATGGTTTCCTTTCCGTACGTCGAGTCGTGACTCGTATGCTCATATGAAGGTGGTAACGAGCATAGAAGAATTATTGCCTTGTCTTCATCTTCAACTTTCACATCTAGCTGGCCTAGATCCGTGACCCTTTGATTGAAGACATTGATGTGCTCTGCAAGATCCGACCCCTCCTGCATCTTCAGCCCATACAACTTTTGCTTCAAATACAGCTTGGTCATCAAAGTCTTGGACATGAACTGACTCTCCAATTTATCCCAGATTTCCTTTGGTGTTGTCAACCCGATGACATGGTACATGACATGGTCGGACAGACACAGCCGTATGGTTGCAGCTGCTTGCATCTGCTTCTCCTCCCACACATCATCCTCCATCTTGTCCGGCTTCTTCGTCTTCGGTGCAGACAAAAGACTTTGTTGCGCCAACAAATCTTTTACCCTTATCTGCCATAAGCTGAAGTTGCCGCTGCCATCAAACTTTGTCACCTCAAATCTGGTACTCGTCGACGCCATGCGGTCGACACACGGTTTCACCGGCCCTTTGCCACCAGTCTTGCTGCCTGATTCGCTCGCCTCGTTGACTTCAACAGCTGACGAATCGATCTCCTAGCTCCGACGATGGTATCCTGTCTCGCTACTGCCCCGGTGAGGATCAACAATGTTTTCTCTCTCTCTTTTGCACGTGCTGAGAATCCTGCCTAATTGATGCTTGAATTTTTTCTGTGCCGGACAGCCCCGTAGCCTTCTCCTTTTATTACGTAGATACACTCCGATTTAATTTTGATTTCGGTGTCCGACTCCGACTACAATTCTGCAGTGCGGCCCGCAACCTCGAGTCACATGTGTATGTTGTAGAGTCCCGATCGGAAGCCAACATAACATGACTCTGCCTCTGCCTTTGCTCGAACGCAATGAAAACAGCACACCTCCACCTCCTCAACGTGCATCAGCGCAACAGCAAACAAAAAAGTGCTTAGATAGAAAACTGCCTTGGCTAACGCACCAAAAAATTAATTCCAAGCATAAACCAGCATGTCCACACACATGCACGCAGGTCTCCTCCCGTGCAAAATTAGAAAAACATGGAGCCATGCACCCGCCCGTCTGCAGCCAGCCCATCCCGGCATCGAGCATCGGTAGAGTCCAAACAGGACAGGAGTCCTAATCCCCCACGATGTCGGCTCCCGGAACTACTCCTCCGACGGCGTCCGCACAAGTGCGATTACTCTCACGCTCGTGCACAACAGCGTCACCTTTCTCACGATAGCTCCAATGAATCATTGATCACGGTAGCACCTACATCCTTCGTCACCGGTGTGATGTCGCACGCTCCGTGTCCAACGCACCCCGACACAACATCACACCCTAGCGCATCTTCCGTGCGCAAGCATATCACACAACAGATCATGTCGTCAACACGAACTGCTGCGTGCCACAACCTCATCTTTGTGCAACACCGGTTATACCGCCATCCTTGCGGTGTTTCCACACTCCGATCTCTCCAACCACCGCCACGTCTAGCACGTCGGTCCGATCGCGAGCCGAAGTCGTCGTCTTAAACACGACGCCTTCAACAGACCACTTTGTCGCCTTGATCACCACGTCCGGTCCATCCTCGCCGATCGCAGCCCATCGAACGGTCTAGGCCGCCCGCCAAGAGTGTTCGACTCCACCAACCGGATCTCCGGTCGCCGCCATGCTCCACCCCGCGCCGCATCAAGCAGTTCCACGGCACCCGTCGAGCATGATCCTCGCACCTCCACGGTGATCTTCAGCATCACCTCTAGATCCACACGAACCAATAGCTCCGATACCACTTGTTAGAGTTTTCGACATATGCGGAAGCAAGAACGGATCCATCGAGACGTACGATGCTAGAACACGGACGACTCAAGAGGCACGATGTTTGGTAACGAGGTTCAGCCGAAGCCTACATCCCCGGGGCATGACTACGGGCGCTCCTCCCCAATATGCAATATCGACCGCTACGAGGTCCCGGCGAGAGTCGCTGCCTCCTCCATGCGAGTCTATCGCTATGTCGTCATGGTTACAACAGCGGCTCTCCTCTCATATTTATGAGGAGCCCGGTTCACGAGTTCGACACAAACTCTACACCCTACCGCTAGTACAACTCGAAGTCCTAAGCGTAACCAAACTCATACATGGTATTCGACACATATTCAACAATGTTGAATCTATATGAATTTCACCCTAATGCATATGATAAGCAGCCAAAGGACCTCCGGTCCACAATACTTGGGTAGCTAGACATACCGAGTATGGGTCACAAAGAACGGAGCACCCGTAATGGTCGACGTCTCTTAAGACGCGAGTATGGAATGTCGTCTTGGACACCAAGACCTCGGATACTATGAAGATCCGGAAGAATTTTCCATGAAACCCTGCAGAGAACGCAACATATGAATAACACCACCCCCAATGACTCATAGCAGGACTTGGGCCCGCATCGAGCAATGCGGGCATGAGGGGGTCATCGGCGTGGCGAGGGGATGGCACGGTGGCGAGCTCGACCTGCACACGAATGTGGTGTTCACTCTTCTATGGCGGTGAGGTCAAGCTCGGTGGAGTCCAACCGTGCCGAGAGGCGAAGCGGGAGTCGACGACGAGGGGAAGTAGCGCAGGTAGACCGGATCCATGGTGGCCCTCGCCGCAGCACGCTCTCGAAGCGCGATCCGATGATGCTAATTTCGGTGACGATCGAAGCAGCCCGGCGAGGAGGCCTCCGACGGCGACGCCATGTTCGGCAACTCCGAGGACCGGTGGAGCGGCGATGCGGTTCACCGGCGTCGGGGCGACGAGGAGGCGAGGTGGCAGACCAAAGCAACATCAGCTTCTTGTTGCGGAGGGCACAAGGGCGGTGATGACCAATGGAATCGTTTTACGCTTGTAGGAGGTGGAGGCGAAGACGATAGGGATGTGCATGGAGGGCGGAGGGGCGAGATCCGGCAAGGAAGGAGGCATATGTGATGGCCGATAGCGTCAAATGGACGAGGGATGTAGGGCTGACGTCAAAGCCGGAGGTGGAGGTGGGGGATGTAGGGGAGAAGAGGAGAGCTAACACTACATTATTTAGGGAGGTTTTCGGTCGCCAACCACGACCACCATCTCGTCGATGACAGTAAGGGCAGCAACGATGGCTACGAGGAACCTCCATTGAAAACGAAACGGAACATGTCTTGCCACCGATACAACCGAGATTAAACTACTAGAGCTAAACCTACGAGCTAGAGCTTCCCTCTCGTTTCCACAGCTGGCGAGGTCGCCGGAGGAGGGGAAGAGGGGGGGGACCCTAAGCGAGAGCGGTTCCGGGAACGAGGATGGGGGAGCCGGTGTGCCGGTGTGTGTTGTGATGTGAAAAAACCTATCTAGACTAAGTCCCATGCACCCCTTTTATACTCCATGGGGTGTGTTATGAAGAAAACATGGTGTAGTTGGCCTTCACCCTGGTCGTTGGTCATGATGGGGTCCCCCTTGCTCCTCGTATATGGTATGATGCAGAAAGTACCGGTCGTATCCGAATCCCGGCCCCATGATTTGAATTCACCACTGCTGGGACAATTATCAATGGCATGTCGAGCGCTGAGAGTTGGCAGCATGGGATGGAGCATGCTAGCGTGGGGGTCGCTCAACCGTACGGGCTTGCTTGACCTTTTCGACCCCTTGAGGGACAGTTGGGGTTGGCTTCGCCCCATCCAACCCCCGGGGAGGGGTTGAGTGCACCGAGAGCCCCACATCGGTACTGCCCGTGGGATCCACAAGCCTTGTGTAGGCATATCAATACAACCGCTCCCGTCACACGCGGGAGTGGTTAGGTCCATGTAATATGTGACTACGGTTAGACTCATGATGTGTCGAGTCATTGCTTAGTCATTCGAACAGTGGCTCGGCAAAGATTTGGCAGAATCTGGTTAGCACGAGTGTCAAGATGTGTACGAGTGGTGTTGGCTCCCTTATCGTTTCCTTTTTTTTTTTTTTTTTTTTTTTTTTTTTTTTGAGAATCATCACCTCTCATTAATCAAACTAGGCAGGTGATACATATGCCATCTGGTGGCGCCATAAACCAAACATGTCTTCCTACGGTGTCATAAATCGACCTTCTAGCTAAGGTATGAGCATCCTTATTAGACTCTCTATGCTCATGGACAATATCCACCTTTCGAACTCGCGTCCTCTCGCCATGAACTCACGCACAATGTGTCCATACGTCTCCATACCTCCTCCTGCTCTAATGCTTCGGACAACATTCGCATTGTCACTCGCGATCCTGACCTGCTGAACTGTCAGGTCAGCCGCAAGCGCCAGTCCCTCCCGGCACGCTATGGCCTCTACAATCTCTGAGTCCCGGATGCCCTTCATAACCAAAACTGAGGCGCCCATGAACTGGCCGGCGGCATCCCTAGCCACTGCCGCTGCTGATGCGACCCTCGAGTTCTTTGAGAGCGCCGCGTCGACATTGATCTTTATGCTTCCCGGTGGCGGAGGGATCCACCGCGCACATGAAGTCCGCGTCGGTTTGTCCCCTTGACTGGGCTTTATAGGCTGCAGCTCCTCCAGGAATCTAGTAACAAAAAATGCGTCGATAGTGGGCTCTGAAACAAGTTCTCATGTATTGCTTTCCGTCGAGCATGCCAAATCGCCCAGAGTGTCACAGCCGTGCGGACCATATCCTCGTGTGAGATCTGCTTCATAACGGACAGCAGCCAGCCCTTTGCATCTTCATTACTTGTCTCGCACAGAAGTGCAGTGATCGCTTCCCTTTCCAAAGCCCACACACATTTGGACATATTGCATTCCTAGAGTGAGTGATGCCATGAGTCTGGCACTCCGCAGATCGAACAAACACAATTATCTGCCATGTTTCTATTCTGCAGCACATCCTTTGTAGGCCCGCTAGGGTAGAGCGCATTGGGGTCGAGCGAGGCAGAGGTTTATTTTGTCCATACCTTACACAGTGGGCCGAGTGGCTCTTCTTGTCACCACTTCCTTTGCGGCCCGGAGGCCCTTTTGTGAGTTTCCACTAGGTTGCGGACCATGGGTCCAATTAGTGCGACTTATGGCCTTTGTCAGTATAATTAATTATCGATCCTTGACAACCACCTTCTTTTCTCTTTCTCTTTCAACTTTGTTATCTTCCAAGAATTATTAGTCCAATTTAGTTGTATTGACGCCAATCACCCAAAATAAAAATTAGGAGTTTAAATGCATTTTCAATCATAAAAAGTAGGGTTATTAATCTAATTTATTGAACTAACCGCATTAACCAAAAACTGGCATTGACCCATCTATTAATTCCAAAATGATCATCATTTTCACTCCCATCACTCCATATATGTGATTAATTAGTCGAACTTACATCATTATCTTTATATGGTTAATTAGCTAAATTTACAGTAATAATCAACATTACGATACTATACTTATTACGAGTGGATGCGCGAGGCGCTCTCGGCGCTTCTTGAATGCCTGCCGGCGACGATGGCGAACGGAGGGCGTGCTGCTGGCATGTACATGATGTTGAAAGCCGCAGCAACCGCGGAGTCTGCGGTGGCACTTTCTGATAAACGTTAGTTACACGAGTGACTGATGCTGTGACCGCCTAGCTGCAAGCTAATCCATCGGCAGCTGAATCGCCTGATGATACTTTCTTGCTCCCGTTTTTTTTCTCTTTCCCTCCTTTGAGTAAGCGAGTAGTTTTTCATTGGCAATCTGCAAAAGCTTTTCCTGATGACGACGGTATAAGCAAAAGCTTAGACTCCTCGATACATGGAGGCAACGTATGTGAACTTCTGTGAGATCCTCCTGTCTATTGCTGGGAATTCCATCTCACAAGGGCTGCAATTCTTAATTACATGCATAAATTTCTTCTTTTGCACACTGGAATTGGCTTCATGAACCAAACGAATAATTTGAGTGGGGATGCCTAGATTAAGCCACGCTAGAGTTGTGATTGTTCATCAGGCCCGGGCTAAAAAATCGAGATCCAAAGACCGGAACTGAAATCGAAGTAACCGAAATTCCAGGTGTCAGGTAGGGAATGTAACTAACCGAATTTTTAATTAAACTTTGGATCCTAGAGCCAGGTACCCAAATTAACCAAATAGCCAATGTGATAAACACATAGATCATCTATAAGCTATGTACCATTTAAAATCAATTATATTATCTTTTGAATTGTGACTTAATGAGTTAGTCAACCATAACATTGTTATTTTATTTAAAATATGGTTAATAGTCCACTTGTGATTGTAAGTGATGGTACGATAATTTTATAAATTCTGTTGTGAGGTGGCCAAAAGTATACATAGCTTGGTCATTACCGAAAAATCAAATCTAAATATAGGTACCTAAACTTTTTGGGTATCCAAAAAATTATAACTAATTCAAGTATTGATTTTAGAAAACCAAAGTTAAAAAAAAAACGAATTAACTGAATCGAAAGTTCAGGTAAAACCAAACGGCCAGGCCTATTGCTTTGTGGCAATAGTAGCCAAGCGGACAGTGATAGGCCTGAGACGTTCACAATGGCTATAACTCCCATTCTAGGTCACCAAGGAGAGGTGGATCTAAAGCATGACACATGAATCAAACAATTATAAGTTTGGTTGTTTAATTTTGTTGTTACCTGTTACGGTTTGTTTGGAAGATGCAGGTTGGGGTTTGTTATGAAGATGCAGGTTGGAGCGCTCTATGGTTTTCTTTAATTGATTTGGCATAAGAACATATCGGTTTATCCATAAAAAATCTTAATTCAGATCATAATATGCAATATACTCCTATCCTCTTGTAGTTTAAGATACGGTTCTTAATGTCAATTTGTAATATAAGAACCTTGTCCTCCAAATGAAAAGAAATTTGATTTGTCCAAATAATCACTTAAACTTCAACTATCTTCTTGATACTATTTTTAACATTACTAATACGAATTAAAGCAATACAAGCTTATCTTTGTATTGTTGATAGTAGAAGAATGGAGAACTTTCTAAAAGTTCACTAACAGAAAGGGGCGTTAAGTACAATATATTCACATAAAAGCAATTTTAGATCTTTTTAAGTGGCAGAGACACAACCATAGCCAACAAGTCCAACATTCATTTTGAAGAAAACTTGAAAATATTCCATCACTAAATCTACATATAAAGGTGTGGCCATTTGACATATACTTTTGTTTTGAATTTATGCTTCAAGATAATCACATGAAATGTGGACTCTACAATTAATTGACTTCTATGTTCTTCTATGAAATCACATGCATGTGAACTCTACAATTAATTGAAGGAAAGCTCCATGAAAAAAGAAAATATAAAAAGACTTCTATGTGTGAACACTAATTTAAAGATAAAATGACATGTATGTAGGATTTTTTTTGAAATATAGGATGACTTATATGTAGGAACAAAATTTAAAAGATAGAATATTATGTATGTAGTAAGAAAGTTTGAAATATAAGATGACTTGTATGTAGGAACAAAATTTGAAAGATAGAATGAAATGTATTTAGGAACAAAAGTACATATTTTGTAACAACATTATAAATATATAATGAAATATATTTAGGAAGAAAATTATGTATAATTTTTGTTAGTAGTTGTAGTATTTAACAATCTATCTATTTAAAACACGTGCGTTCTCTAAGAACCCGTTAACCCATGTCGTCCGTCCGATTCGATAAACTCGCTATTTCAATCGTCAAATGCGGGTTGGATCAGGCCTTTGCCCAGCTTGCGCAGCAACCCGAAAGGTCGTAGGTTTTCTCGGCCCACAGTCGTCGCCGCCCCTTCTCCTCTCGAGAGTCCCAACACCAGGCACAAGCGCTGCTGTGCCATGGTTGATGCCCAAGCCCCTTCCTATCACTTCCGCCTCCTTCTCTTGCCTCCTCAGCGCCCGTATCTGCATCATCCTTCAGCGAAAGGCGTTTGTGGTTCGCCTATCCATACGTGACTATTTTTTTTCGATAATGGAAACTTCCAGTTTCCAGCCTCTGCTTTTCAACATACAGCCAGTTTGTTTTTTGTTTTTATTACAATAAGTCGTCTAGCTACTGCTTCAAAAGGAAAACTAAGGAGGTTTTATTCTATAATTAAACTTCCATCCAAAGCTTGCAAAGAGTTTAAGAGCAACGACTTCTCCATACGCGGCTATGGATGTTGCCTTTTGCCAATCCGACAGTGCCTTCTCCATTTGCCCGATGTGCATCTGACACTAATGGATGCACAATCCATCTCCGGGGTCCGGTTTGACAACATCAATGCCACCGGACCTCGGTGGCTCCTCCGGTTAAAATGGATTTCGATGGTCGACGCTGCACCACCACCTACTCCGGCATTTGTTTTTTTAGAGAACAGGCTTTACGCCCTGCTTTTATTGCAAAAGCACAAATTGTTTGGCTGGTGACCTGGGGTTACTAGCTTACCAGATACGCACAGTTTATGCCAACATTCTCCAAAATAGGTCACTACTAAGAGCAGCTATTACACCACTATTTTGCCAAAACATTCAGCCTAAGCTACCCAACTCTGATATTTGACGCCAGTTCCTTGACCTCCTCGATCTTGCTGGCCACTTGTAGGAGCGCCTCCTTCGCGCTTCCTTTACTTAAGGTACCCCATCTCTGCAACATCAACACCACTCTATGTACTCCGGCATTTGTTTCCCACATGACAGCACAAAGAGCTCCCCGTGCAAATTCCAGGGTGATATTTCGGTCGCGCCAAGGCTTGCCGTTCTCGCCCTCCCGCTGTCATACGCGAGGTGTGCCTTATGGAGGCGACAACCCAACCACACGAGCCTGAGTTGGCTGCGAGCCTGCGACCAGCTGCCATGATTGCCCCGCGTGCAGAAACAAAGCATGCAAGGGCCTTGGACGCCAACAAGAGAGATACAGATACTGCAACATCGACTGTCTGCTCCTACTCACCCTCAAGCTGCTTGACAGGTGCTCGATGCTTTTGCCTAATAGGAGTTAGCTTTAGGATACTGTGCTCTATATACAATGAAGTATCACTCTACAGCATTCTGATTCGAGTAATCACTCCCTGAATTTTGAAGCAATAAAACTATCATAGTATTGAATATTTAATTCAACAATCAGATGAAAGACACAAATAAATCAATCGAACTTCAGTATGCCTGGTATCTTGCTCACTGAAGGCGAGCATCAGAAAATGGATTTTTAGTCTGAATCCCTGTAAATTTCTGCATACCCTGCCTCTTGGTGTGTCAAAGAACAATGTACTGTATTAGTATTGTTTGGTGTGCTAACCCTGATGTGTTCGATCAAATACCAATGCAAGCATTGTTCTAAAAATCTACAAGATTAAGCCTTATTTTCTCCGCTCTTATCCTTATTTTGTACAAAACAAGTGAAAAAAGGCGATGTTTATCCAGCCCTTGATCTAAGAATTCCAATTAAATTTAAGTCATACAAAGGTACACTTAAGGTAAACAATCTCCCATAGTGTGAATTATAAATGTTTTTTTACTCAGCACAAAAATAGTATGTTTTTGTGTAGATCTTCATAAATGTTTGTCTTTTTTGCTTTGCCTGGAATTGTTGACAATCTATAAAAAAATCAGGGGCACTTTTCTTTATATAAAAATATTGTTATATCTTGATTCAGCCCACATAATTTGCAATATGCGCTCTTGAAGATTTACTATATAAATTTCAGAAATGAAACTTTAAATCTTGCAATACTATATGTTTAAAAGTTAGGCCAAATATGTTTCCTGCAATGATTAAAACCTTTTAGTATCTCAAAAAGTTTGCTTGCTACACTAAATGCTCGTGTCCTGTTAGCTGCCTGGACCCTAGAAAATCGATGCTAGAAGGTTAGATATTCAACAACGAAGTGTTTAAAAGACTACAAACTCACCAACACTTGAGTTATTTGGTGTTTAAACTTTGAAGATCAATCACAGGTATCATCAAATTCATTTGGATTTAATACGGTGCTATCAGTATAGTCTATTTTGTACACCACTATTAATCAATTCGATTTAACAACATTTGCAACATTAAATGTGAAAAAAATATTGTTTCCAATTGTACCTATCTTTGCCATCTCTTACATTTTCTAGCAACTTTCAACAAAGACTCCTTCTTTATGTTACAAAAGAATTACATCTAAAGGCAGAAAAAACGAAAAAAAATAACACAAAAAACATGTAACTCAAAAATCACTAAGGGGACAATTTATCACTCCATAGTTTTAAGAGATCGAGATCAGCAGAATGGTAGCATTGATAGGACCATAGAGCCAAGTCTTCGCAACAGCGGGCAGGTGATCGAGATCTCTGAATTCTGGTTGTGGGTAGTGCTTGTTGCTTGGCTAAACAAGCAACTGATGTACAGGTGGCTGTAGATGCTTCAAAAATGGAGAAGCACATGACCTGCAATACAGTAAACATAATGAATAGATTAATGACAATTGCTAACCAATATATACTGATGTGTTGGTGGAGTACACAATTTACTCTGTCTTTATCGTGCAATTTGTGCATAGCTTTCTCTCTATTTAGTTTATTTCTTTTGTTGAGGGTTTACAACAGTATTCTAAAAAGCTATTGTAAAAAAGATTTGTTATGTACACAGAGAAAAATAAAGAATAGAAAAATAATATATAATTTACTCTTCATTTTTTATCCCTGGGAAACATTTTCTTCTTTACACGATATAACAGGTAAAATGTAGTAACCTTTACTACAAGCTAAATTGACTGGGAATTTCATCTCATGAAGCACCACGATATCCTGGTTTCACATATAACAGCAGACGTACCAAGACATGAAACCACTGGTGGAAGTACTTTCTAAACGGGGGCATCTACCACGAACAAAATAAAAAGAAGCACGGCAATGCCGCGCATGATTTATAGTAACATTGTTTGTTATGAAAGCAATTGGACCCATGTCACTAACATAACTAGAAATTTTTCAAAGTTGCAAAAAATATTTTGATTATTATAGTTTGAACTGAATTCAAATTTTAATTTAACAAAGATTTGTATCCCTCTTAGTAGTAGGAATATCTACAATAAAAAAATAACTAAGAAACTTAGCATTTAATCATTTCAATGTAGCTCTTGTCTTTTCAAAGTGAGGGAACTGACCACCTTCTTTTGTATTTTTGTTTCAACCTTGTTCTCTTACAAGCATAAATATTGATCATCTACGCACGTGCTCATGAAAATATTAGTCCAATTTAGTTTAATTGACATTAATCATACAAAACAAAAATAAGGGGTCTACTAAATCATTTTCAACCATAAAAATTACGGTTATTAATCAAATTTATTGAACTAACCGTATTAACAAAAAAATGACATCAACCCATCAACCCATATATGTGATGAATTAGTTGAAATAACATCATTATATGGTTAATTAACCAAACTTACAGTATTCATCGATATTATAATATGATATTTATAGGAAAAATTGATGTTTTAAATATTACGGTTAATGCGGTTGATTCGGCTAATTCACCGAACTAACCGACTATACAAATATGCGGCCAAACATTTTTCTTGTGCTAAATCAATTAAAAATTTTCATTAGTTTCTCTTAACTGTATTAACCCAAACCAAATTGACCAAATGTCAAGACCTAGTTAAGAGAAGGACAATAATCAAAGCTATGGAAATGATGAGATGATAGCATTGCCTCTTGATTAGTTTGTTGGTGGGCGGGGCTGCCCTTGTTGACTGCACTACTACAATCCAAACACCACTAAATTGTGGCCAATTTGACATCTAATACTGTAGCACATTTGAGATGATCTAGGTCCAGGAGCATTTACCGACCAACTTTGTTCTTCTAGCAGCCGAAAATCTTCTACCATTCCAACTTCAAAACTGCATCTGGTAGATGCTAGTGCTAGATTACTAATGATAGGTGACTAGAGAAAGGTAAATCTATTGTTAATCAATAAAAGAACATGCACACTTGGCACTTCCCTTAAAAACCTGCTATATTATTATTGTAGATTTCAGACAATTCAAGAAAGTTGAATTCAGGAAAATTTTGTATACTTTCCTAGGTGCTAATCCGTCGATAGCTGAATAGTTTGGTGATGCTTTTGTGCACCCATTTTTTCATTCCCTCCTTTCAGCTAGCAAGTATTTTAAGCAAAACATGAGGCAGCATATATACATAAACTTCTTTGTGACCTTCTTGTCTATTAGTAGGGACTCGACTCCATCCAATTAGGCCACCCCCCCCCCCCCCAAACCCCAATTCGGAAATAAGTGTCATTCTAGCGCTAGGCATGCGAATTAAGGAGAAGTGAAAAAGGTGAAATGTGCAGAAAACGAACAGAGATAGAGATATATTGGAAGAAGAGAAATGTGTATCGGGAGGTCAGAATGACAATTATTTGGGGACAAAATTTGAATTTTAGAATGACAATTATTTCAAAATGGAGGGAGTAGTACACATTTTTTAGCATATTGTAATTGAATTCAAATGAAATGGTTAACTAGGCAAGGTTGTGCGCTCTTCCACAGCGATGAGGCCTTATAAAGCTGTACGTTGCATTTGTTTCGTCCGTTAGTTTTGTTATCTACTCCTAAACCTTTTTTACAGTTCGTGAGACATGATGGATGGTCATTGACATGATAACAGGAGGGAGTAACTGAGGGACTGATGCACCATACGGCCACCAGAACAGGCGCACACACGGGCCACGCCAAAGGCGAGGTGCCGAGAAAGAAACACTATCCTCCAAGAACGAACCATGTCAAACGAAACCAATGTGTCAAGCAGAGAAAGCAGTCAGGCCAGCCAAATTAACCTGGGGGCTGCAAATCTTTCCAAAGTTAGTTTTAGACTACGTCTGTGTAGTTAGCTGCAGTTATTGTACTGATCTCTAAACAAATGGATCCCTAAATCCATGGTGAACACCATGATTAAGAAGTCTAGATGAATCCACATTAGGGTTGTGGTTGTTCAGTAGCAAGAGTAGCTAAGTGGACACTGATAGGTCTGAGAATTTTGAAATGGCTATAACTTGCATTATTGGAGGTCAGAGGTCACCTAGGCGAGGTTGACCTGAAGCATACACATGAATAATCCAATTATAACCTTTAGTTGTTTTTTTATATTACCTATTATGATTTCTATGAATGTGTTGTGTTTTTTTTTCACAAAAATCTTACTCCCTCCGTCCCCAAATAGTTGTCGCTTTTGACTTCTATTCAATATGTTTGACCTTCCGTCTTATTTGAATTTTTTTCATCTCTTTAAAGAAATATATCATAATTAAAGTGTCTCTAATACTAAAATATATTGTAAAAAGTAAAATAATATTTATATAAAAAATTGAATAAGACGAATGATCAAACATGATATCCAAAAGTCAAAAGCGACAAGTATTTGGGGACGGAGGAGTAAGTTAGATGTTGATATAGTCTATTTTTTCTAATTTAAATTTTTTACTAAGAATCTTGTCCTTTACAAAAGTCAACATATCACTTACATTTCAAATATAATTTTTAAAGTCTTTATCATATGATTTTTTAATGTTACTAATATCAAATTACAGCAATACAAAGTTATAACAATATTTTTGTTGATAGTAGAAAAATGGAGAAGTTTCAAAAAATCACTAAATGAAAGGGATGTTACGTAAAATATTATTGATCGTTTCTACGTACCCACTTATATACTGCAAGAGGATGGTGTGCATCGTATTTTTCCTTAAAGTATTTCAAGGTTAATCGAATCCACTAGGACTAATGGGAATTAAATACTATTGTTAGTAATCCACTACTGTTTGTAGGAGAAGGAGAGGGGTACTCATCGACACTCTAAAGTGTCGATCGACACGCTGGTCTGCTGGTTGTTTTGCGACTATAGAGAACTTTTTTGTTAACCTAAAGAAAACTTACGTGAGTAACCTGATATCTGCTAGTTGAGATTGTAATCACAAAGCATAATTGAGTAGCATCATAACTGGTAGTTTACTTGGATTAAAGAAACCTAAGATGAATAATACCACTCGCCTTTCCACGAGGGACTCCGATTTATCTCTACCTAGATCAGTCCGATAATCGGTTACAGTATCTTACCCTATTTAACTATCTAGACGTATTGCACTAGCTTAGCCCTGTCATGACCAACCACACATCTAGCGTCATCAAATAACAATGACCAATACAAGATCCAAGTACTAACCTAATCATCACGATTAAGATAACATCTAAATACTTAGCCTAGAACTAAGCAACTGGAACAAGCATATACAAGCTTATAGAATCTAAATAATCAAGGCACCAAAACCATTCATCATTGTATTCAATCATCTTAGAGATAGATAGCACGAGATTCATCACAATCTAGAAGGCCGGCCTCGATGGATCAACTCGAGCACCGACGGTTCTTGAAACTCCAAGTCTACAACCTTGCGATTGTCGACTTGGCTAGACTAGCTAAGCTAGATCTAGCAACTAGAGATCTATTATAACGGGACAAAGCCCCGGTGGCTCTAACTCACAAGATTGTTGTACCTCTCTATCGATGACACCCTGCCTCTAGGGCTTGTACCGGTATTTATATGGGTTGTACAAGTAGATGAGTCAAAAACCAGGGAATCGGGGAAGGTGCCAATCGGCACGTCTCGTGTCTTCGTCCATCTCCTCTCTTAGTTGGTTCCTCGGCTTTCCACAGCTTACATGTGGACCTTCTTCGTCATGTTCTTCGAGATAATGCCTTACATTGCACGTTAGAGTGTTGAAGTTTCCTTTACCTTTTCCAGACGAATATTGTCAAATATCTCGTGCAAGTAACTTCCTTCTTTCGTAGAATGGATCATGAGCCAGCCCGTAATAGGCCAAATCTGCCAAGTGCCGATCGGCACCGTGCTATCGACACCTAGGTCCTGTTCTCTGTCTTTCTCTGATTTCAACCTATATCCTCTATGATGCTCATATTTATGTCATTTTCATCTATATATGTAACAAAGCTCCAGAGTGGTGTATATACAAATATATAGCTATTTCTATATGTAAATGGCCTAAAATGGTGTCAAATGTACTCTAATTGGGGTGATAATTACATATAAAATATGTACTTAGAAAGACCAACAAATAGATTCACATGAAAGCAATGTTAGTATCTTTTTAAGTGGCTACGAAGCAACCATAACCAACAAGTTCAACATTCATTTTGAAGAAAATTAAAAAAATATTTCACCACAAAAGGTGCATATATAAATTCAAGATGTGGCCATCGACATATAGTTTTGTTTTTGAGATGCTGGCTTGAAGACAAAAACATGTATGTAGACTCTGTGAGGACCCAAATTTTACCAAGTGTGAATCTAAGGCCCTTTGTACCTCTATGCCACTCGTCAGGAGTGTGGCACACAATTAGTAACAAATTAACCATAAAGATAGAATCAAAGCAAGGTAAGATAATATAGAATATCCAACAACATCCAAAATCTTAGTAGCATCCAAATGAGTACAAGAATGTGGCTCGTAGGCCAACGGTGAACATGGTAGAAATACTAGCGAAACGACGAACCAACAAATACACAACGGAAGCATCGCGTGAAGAACTCCATCCCAAAGGCAACTCGAGTGTAGGCGAGACTATCACTTCTCGGCGTCGGCACCATCGGTAGGCTCCGTAGGGTCCATTGCCTCGGTGTCCGAAAAACAAAGTGGGAAAGCCATGAGTACATAGAGTACTCAACAAGCTGCAACTACATAGCAACAATGTATGCATGCTTGGATATTTCAAGGATAGGCAAGGGGCTAAGCACCTAGAGCAATTATTCCTGAAGTCTATGTGATTCAAGTTTTATTATTAGTCAAATTTTATAAGTGGCCTCACGGGATTCAACACAATCCTGCAAGGGTCATGTTTTAAGTCCAACACACCTCGACTAGAACCACAGCTCAAAGGCGGAAGTAAAACACCTATGGGAGGGAAGAATATGTAAACTAATGAAGTGGGAAGCTCGAGAGGTGGTGCCCTTATCCTTGGGCTAGGCTATACGTATAGATTATAGTCTCTGCAAAGAGTAAACACATGTACCCACGTGAAGAGGTACTATAACTTAGGACTATCGTCATAGCCTAAGCACGAAACACTCACAAGATCAATCAACAATGCATCGACTGGTGGCGCCCGTCCTCCGGGACTGGGATCTCCCAACCACAACACGGAAAAGGGTCATGAAGGTGTGAAAGTCCTACCACCGGCCGGGTAGGGTATCCTCTACTCATGGGTCGAGACAAAGCTCTAAAACCCCACTAACACTATCTCTACACCACAGCGGGCCAGCCAGTCCTCGGTAAAGTATCATGATCCAGCACACGCCCATGTGGGTCACGTGGTGTGCTAGTATACCAAATAGCATGCAACACAAGAACCAATCGTATATGGGAACGAAGGGGAAGCCCTGTTTAAGACGCGCGAACGAAGATCGACGGTGGCGAGGAAGGCTCGAGCCCGGACGGTGACCAAGCCGTGGCCACGCCCACCCAAACTCGGGGCTGCAAGGGACTAAAGGCGGGAAATCAGCACAAGATGATGCGGCGGCTCACTGAGAGCATAGAACGGAGATGAAGCGAGGAGGAGCTTTACCGGAGAGAAGTGAACGACGACGAGTTGCCGGCGATCGAAAACTCCAAAAGCCTCGCTCGTCCTCCACCTAGGGAGATAGCGGAAAAGATCAACACAAAAGGAACCTGCATCACAAGAGGAGCACGGTGGTGATCGGAGAACTCACCCGCGTGACGGTCTCTACCGGCGGCGGCGGGGAGTCGACGAACCGAGGCGGCTAGGGTTTGGAGCTTGGCGGCGCGGAGCGGAGTCGAATGGGTGGCAGCGGCTGGGGGGGGGGGGGCTTATCTAGGGGAGGCAAGGAGTGGGTAGGGTAGCTGGGCGTTGGGCAGCAGCAGGAGGCAAGCAAAAGGTGGAAGATGCCCTGTAGCATCGCACGGGCTGTGCCTTGGTGCTGCTGGGCCGGAGAAAAAGGAGAAATAAGTTGGGCCTAGCTGGCAATTCCGATCCAAGCCACAGCAAGATTCAAACATATGTTTGCCAAATATTCTCAACACAAACTCATCCGAATTCAAATCAAATCCTTGTCCAAATTTCAAATTTAAACATTTAAAGTACAGGTTTGTATTTTACATGACTCGGGGCTGTTAAACACTCCGTGACTAATGACGTCTCTTTTCCTGTTCTACTGTATTTTACATCATAGTGAAAAATCAATGTACCCTTATGTGTATTAAAATATATGAAATACTAATGAACATATGGAAAGGAGACATATGCATAACGAAAGTGGGATGAAAAAAAATGAGGAAAGATACTTCTATGTATGAACATAATTTAAAAGATAACTTATATGCATGAACATATGTAGAATCAAAGTTTGAAATATAATGTGACATATTTAGGAACAAATTTAAAAGATAAAATGTTTTATATATTTTTAATAAAGTTCATATCTACCTTACCAAGCTTGATCGAAGCTATTACACAACTTATCTTATTTTTGTGACCCAAAACTTTTTAATTAAATAATTTGATAAAGTAATATCTTTTTTACCATCATAGAAATCATATACTTTTAGTGTTGAAAATATAAGCACTTTTAGTTTTAATTTAATCCATAAATAAATCATGAACATCATAAATAGATTACTGAAGTAACTTATACGTAAGATCTAGACAAGCCTAACATGCTAGAAAAGATGATAATATCTACTATACTATCCACAACTATCATGCATAGACAAATCACATTGTCTAGCAAGGAAGACATAGAGTGAGCTGAAGGTACGTACCTTTCCTGCTTGATGATGACGGGAGACGATAACGAAGTTCAGCACCTTCACGTCCCTGGCGACAACGTGAAGCGCCCGTGCAACGAAGAGGAAGACGAGCCGTGGCGATGAGCTTGACGAAGACTTAATCGACCTCTCCCGGTGTAGGATCATAGAGGACGACGGTTCTAGAGATCTGCTCTCCCGTTTTACGATGCACGTCGACGATCGGGATGGAGTAGTCACAACGGCTCAGTAGTAGGACGAGGAAAAGCCCTAGGTAATTGCGAGATGGATTTCTACGGTGGCCCATGTACATTTTATATAGAAGAGACCGCTAGGGTTTGGCAACTACAACTGAGTCGGTTTCCAAAACAGAAAATGTATTGGCACGCAACAAAAATAAAGTGCAAAAGGCACTACTAGAAAACACCCCCTGTAGACACGCTTTGTTTAAGGTCTAGATACGTTTATTTTGTCTCAAACAAAAAATAGAGACGTCTTCATAAATCGTGTCCGAGGCGTCTCCGAACGTACCGTGTCAAAACTTGGTAAATATGATTTTTGAAAACATGTCTATTGAAGTATAAGACGTTCAATAGAGATGCTATAAAGCATAGATATGTTTATAGATATATTTTCACGAATGCGTTGAATGTATTAGAGTAGACACGTTTTGTGACATGTTAATAATCTTAGACACGATTTTATTGATACGTTTAGACTGTGTTTCTATCAATATAGACACATTGTATACAATGCATCAAAAATATTATTGTAAAACTTGTTCTAAACGATTGACTTATTCATGCAATTAGTAGGAATTGAACCCGCGACTTCGTCATTTTCTGCAAGCTCATCTAACCAACTCACCTAGGAAACGAAGTTGATATTCTTTGACCATATATTGTTTTATATGCATGTTCTCTTAGTGCATTAACGTCTCTAGTATTTTCAATAGCATGTCAAAAATGTCTCTAAACGAGGGTAGATACGATAAAAACGTGTCTAATATCATCTCACTTTTTATACGATTTCATTAACGTGTTAGAAAATGTGTCCGATGTCGTGGCATACGATTAAAGCATCTCTCAATACCATATCATTTTGAGATTCCCTGTAAAACATGTCAATAAACATCTTTATGTTGGATACTGATGGTTCAAAACGTGTCTAAAATCGTAACACTTTATGATGTTTTACAAAGCATGTCAAAAAACGTGTTTATCATATTATTTACGTTAAAGCGTCTCTAAGATCATGTCATGTTGACACATTCTCAAAATCGTGTCAAAAAATGTCTCTAGCTACTGATGTAGGCACGCTTACAAAAATGTAGCAACATAAATGTGTCTAGAGGCCATTTTTCTTGTAGTGAGGAAGTTGCGGACATGCGAGGCAAGGAGCCAAATTATGGATTTCGCTATACCATTCACTCGGGTGATGCGTGACGGCACCCCTGGCGAGCGAGCACACACACGTTCTTCCCTTCTCTCTTCCACACACTTGAAAGGAAGACTAGAGCATCCAAGTTTCTAAGTTGACTTCGGTCCACCTCCACCACTAATGTTGTACTAATACTTGCACTTTCATCATCCCTATACGGGTCTTTGAGATTTTTCAAGAACTATTGTAATTATAAATGGACTTTGGCCCAATAATTCCAATATTTGGTGCATTCTATTTAACCGTATGTTTCTTCCTTTCTCGATTCAAAGAAGAGTCCGCTCCCTCAATTTTTGCGTCCTTATGATATCCTACCCAATTCCATTGTGATGACCACTGCATTGCATGGAGTAAACAAAAATGAAAGATTTAGATTTTCCAGAGTTTTTTCTTCGTATCATTTAATTTATTATTTTATATTACTCAAACTCTAGATCATTTTGTCTTAGTTCGAGAGCATCGTTATGATGCATATAGTGATTTACTAGTGGTAACATGCATTGTAAAACTGCTATACTTTGACTTGACACCCCTAGTAAGACACCTTCATGAAGCTTCCTATAGTCAAAAGGAAGATAATAATTAAAGCTACCGGAAACGATGAGATGATGGGCTGGGCTGCCCTCTTGTTGACTATACTACTACAATCCAGACACCACTAAACTGTGGCCAACTTGATATCTGCTACCGTTGCACATTTGACATGCATGGTCCAGGAACACGAGCATTTGCAATTGTAGCTTAGCGTGCCAACTTTGTTCTTCTAGTAGCCGAAAATCTTTCACCATTCCAACTTCAAAAATGCATCCAGTGCCTTGAATCTGGTAGGTACGACCATGCATCCAAGATAACTAAAAGTTGGTGACGAGAAAAGTAAATTTATTGTTAATCAATGCAAAAACATGTGCACTTCCCTTGAAAAGACCTGCTATATTATTCTTTCAAGAAAGTTGAATTCAGCAAAGTTGCATGCATGTAGCTATGCTAGGCTTGATTGTTATCTTCAAATCCTATATTCATGCAGATGACAATGGGGACTTTTCCTCTCCTTTCAATAACTATACAATTTATTTCCTCATGCTTAACTAATTATTTTGTTTCCATTTTCCAGTACATCTGAAAAAAACCGCACTTAAAAGCTTAACCATAGGCAAGCAAGGAACTTGGCAGTGTCGAGGAACAACTTAAAACTTCACAAATCATAGATATGTCATATGTGTATGTACGGTCTCTTTCCTCCTTATCATGCAACTTAAAAGCTTTTATTGCAAATGGAAATTTCTTTTATCTATTTTCATTGCAAAATTTAGAGAGCTATTCATGATTCATGAAGACGCATCATAGAAGGCCGGCTCATGCAATTACTAACCATGCTGCATCTGGATTCCACCCTTGAACTGTCCGGAGCTTTTGAGATCTCAGGATAAGCTGACAGACTGAGCCCGCACACATGCCACTGAAAATTATGTTCAGTTTTACCCATCATTTTCATACTCGAAACGGTGCCTTCAGTTTTGCACGTCTTCCAGCTTTTCAGAAGCTTTAGTTCTCAAATGATGTAGAGTAGAAACCAAATGGGAAAGGAAAATGTGCCCTCTCATTTCATAAAACTTGAGCATTGATAAACCTTCGAGATATATAATA
The DNA here is from genome assembly GCA_031894775.1 of Chloris gayana. Classification (NCBI taxonomy): domain Eukaryota; kingdom Viridiplantae; phylum Streptophyta; class Magnoliopsida; order Poales; family Poaceae; genus Chloris; species Chloris gayana. The sequence continues at coordinate 97,337 of JAUNZO010002294.1, forward strand.
TCGGTATCAGCTTGCCCGAAGTTAATTAATTTACGCTATCTCATGGAAAAAAAAAGATGTTCAAGCTGATAGTTCTTTGATAGTGGTAAGTACCTGCATATGGATCGTTGCCCATAGAATTGAACTCTCCTGAAGTCATGAACCCTAGTAGTAGTTAGTTTTTGTTCCTATCTTAGCACCAGATGTAGCTCACAAGTGGAGATGTTTTTCTTTGTTTCAGCTAAAGCTAGTGGATGTGCCGATCCTGGCCCCCGCAGGCAGTAGATGCAGTTATTACCAGATCATAATAAACTAAATACTCTGATTATCTCAGATAACCAAAACTAATCAGTACATATATATAAGTATATAACCCAAGACCTTACAAGATGGTACCGTGCACACATTTATTTACTTGAAAAAAATGTGAGAGAAACTTTGTTATCTTCTTTTACGTTACTCCAAGGTAGAAGTTCCCGATTGCCATAAACCAAGTCACCAAGGCAAAAAAAATGACATTATTTGTATGCTTCCCAGCGAAGTAGCTCTAGGTTCTTGTTTTATTAACCCACCATATACAAAGGTGGATAAGCTACCTGAGAGAGAGGGAGACGATATGTGTGTACCTGTGTAAGCAAAACATGTAGATATATAATAGGCCTTAAGAGTGGTAGAAGTTAAAAATCTTCTGTGGGTCTTTGCAGTATTATGATTAGCATACCTTTTTTAGTCACCTTTTACTTGCTCAGCATCTTTTCTCAGTACTTAACCCAATACCTAACTTCCTCTCAAAAAAAAAATAAAAAAAAAAATAACCCAATACCTAACTTAGCCTTCAGGGTCATCTAATGATTCAGGACACATTGCTTCAGCTCCTTTTCCAGTCCCCAAAGTTACTTTTAATTTTGGGTTCAGCACTTTAACTAGGACATGGATGGAGTCAAGAGTCAAGAACCTTCGATGGTCCATGCATGTATGCTGCATTAGTTTGTGCTGGACTGAAGTGGTTATCTTGACTATGTAATTTGAAAAGGTTCTTATCCTAACTATGTAATTGTTTTTATCGAAGAACATGCAGTGCATACAGGTGGCTGTTACCGTAAACTCATATTGAACAGCTACTTTCTAGCTAGAGCATGTCACTAAGGTTCTTCAGAACAACTGGTTTGTTGAGAACAGGTTGTAGCAGCTCTGAATCTTTTCCCTCAAGCACATGATTTTATTCGTCCTAGCTTCTTGTTTGTTGTTCTTGTGAAGGTTGTGCTGAAAAGTCATTCTCCATTCAGTTTTTGTTATGTTTCCGCGTTCCTTATGATCTAAGGAAGCATCGGCGAACTAACAGGATACCTTACGAAAATAACTACTGGTCAGGATACAGTTGCTTGGTTCGTTGGTTCTTGTTACAGAGAGTTGTATCATTACATGGTCTAATCCTCTGATACTGCTATAACGCGACCTCATAGGTTTCATAAATTAAATGGCAGATCTGTAACACATTTAGTGACCATTGTATTGTGGTTTTGTGGCCAAGAACAACAATATTTCAGCTGGTGATGCTGGCACAAGGTATCTTGATTTTACCTAGTTCAACAACTTGAGTAGTTACAACAGAAAAGTCGAATGTTCAAAAATACTCTTGGCAAATATGTCCAAGACCAACATCATCAGTAGGAACTTTTATTAAACTTTCTACAATGTTTAATGCTCCAGAAAAAAAAATCTATCCGGACTTTTGTTAAACTTTCTACAATGTTTAATGCTCCAGAAAAATGTATCCTATGTTTTACTGAATCAAGGTAACTTGTGTCAGTCCTTGCAGAATGCACGGCAATAAGCATAATACTAATCTTTCTGGTCATGTGACTTCACTGATGAAGACTGGAGGGGAATGGCTTGACTGCATCTGTGTAGACCTTAATTTTGTCGATTAGAACTCATAGGTTCAGACACCCTTTTATTTAATTCTCAGTGGTGTCTAGAAAGACAAATCATCAAAGCGCCTATTGGAGAAGGAAATAAATCCACAATATATGCACACTCTGCATCCATATTTGAAATGCAAGGGATACCTGATGTCACTTGGTGATGCAATCCGAGCGGTAAATAAGGGTGGAGGTAAACTGTTCAAGAGTCGAATTCATTGATCCTAGTTCTGGCTTTGCTGCGCCACTGCTTGATGCAGTGATAATAGTAAATTTGGTCTCAGATCTGGCAAAGATATACCTTGCAACTTTCATGCACCTTGGATCGGGCAAAGATTGCTTGTGTCAGAAGATTTTTTAGAAGATTACACACTCAATTCAGGCAAAAGGAAGCACCTAACCCAAGTCTGTGACACTGTCTTCCCATCCAAGATTAGCCTAGAGTCTTGACAGTTTATTTTCAGCAGATTGCAGTGACCACTTGCAACCACATTGTTTAGTTACCATTAGATAATTCAGCCAAGAGTCTTGCCTCACATGTTGCCCATAACTGGTTTGGACCCATTGGTACTCTCTCACCCTGTTCGTACATCAATGTGTGTGTAAGAGAGAGAAGTTAAGTTTTTGCTGCTAATAATCTAACTCCTTCCATGAGTGAGCTTAGATTAAAAGTGCCAGTGGGGCCTCAAAGGAGATGGATTCTCATGCAAATGATCCATGATCAGTTTGGCAGAGATTGCAGGCACATGTATAGCGAAGTGGCGATGATCATTCCCTTATGTTGTCAAACCAGAAAAATAATAACTTGCATGATTAGTAACATGATGGGATGATCTAAAAGAGCCAATAAGATATCCTATTGTAAGTACATATGCCTTCCATTTTAGTTGGGATTATTGAGTTGCATTAAACTATCAATGTCGGCACACAATTTTCAGTTAGTTGTGATGCATTCTTTATTCACATATACTCTTTAAAGGAAGATAAAATGTGGAATCTTTAATATTTATTTAAGTAAGATTAGTGATGGTTAATATACAAAACAGAAGTGGTACTGCATCCTATCAGGCCGCCACACATATGCATCATTGCCTAAATTGTTATCCACCTCCCTTTTGAGAAGGCTAGTGATGATATACCAAATAGTTTTGTCGAAAAAAAAATGATTCAAAAGAGATAGATCAACCACAAAATCTTGGTTAATTTCACTAGTAGTTTGTATAATTATCCTTACATTATAGACAGATGGAACATCTTTCAGATAAATCTACTATCTAGCTAATCTAACTTATTTTGGCCATTTGCTTTCAGGTAGCCTGTTTGGATGTATTGTGTCGGTTTTAGTCACATGGTTTCGGTACCGGTAAATCAATGATTCTGCATGACTAATCTGACGAGCTGCATATATTCAAACCAACTGCCATAACCACCACTGGATCGATCAGTATTCAGTAGTATAGTAAACTAATGAGCAGTAAACTGCAGAGAAATTAACAGGTTAGAGCATCTCACTTCATTCTTTCAAGGCCTGCTCATAGACTGTCCCTCCTTGACTCGTGAGGAATGATGACCCAAAAATAAAATTTCAGAATAAAGCCGGTCGTAGTTTTTGTTCAGCAGTAACATGGGCTAAAAAGTACGTATTTCCACGTGTCAAGCAAATAAGTCTCTGTACCAAATGCCGGAAAAGTCATTATACCTAATGCCCTAAGAAACTACTAACGTCCTTTTGATCAAGATTCTTCCATAAATGCAAAGATCTTATTGTCAATTAGGGAACCAGAAAAAAGAAATGCAGAAGAGAGAACCGTGAAAGAAGGTACCGAATACATATCATATTTTAACATGAGCCTTTGGAGGTACAATGAATCAAAAGGTTATTTTACTCACGGATTTAAAAAGAAAGGGAGGAAGGGCATCTAAAGAAAGGGGACGGCACATGCTAATCATTTATCCGAGCTCAACTAATCATGTGAGCTCACTTGTTGCTTTGGCACCATGCAAGCATACATATTCTCCTTTTTTTCCCCTTCTGTATCTCACATCAAACGTCTAAACCATCTGTTCCGCTCATCATTAGAAGCTTCATTTGCATCAGAGGGCAATCATAAGCGGCCCTAAAGTGTTTGGCATGCATGATGCGTCCACTCATACCTGGCCTTTCGACAAACACGCGCAGGCACCTTGAATCGATCGAAGAGCACTAGCCTAGATTTTGCATAAATATTCTGATGCAAAAGCTATTAGCGTGCTAATCAACTATTAGTACTTAAAACCAGAGTATATGATGTACAATAATACCCTTTCGCAAAAAAAAAAGTCAAACGTATGGCCTCTTTAATTTTGTTGAGTTATTTATATTCTAACACGCCCTGCATACAATACAACTTAGTAAAATTTCAGTACCACAAAGTCAGCTGAATACATCAGTGTTGCTTGATGGTAAACCTAAATATTCACGGGGAATGTAACAAAAGTTCCAATTCATGGAGAAACTGTAAGAAACATTCTAACCAGTTATTTTTTTTTATAAAGTAGTACTCGAATTATATTACTGTGGAGTATCGCCGTTGCGAAAGAACCGAACTGACCGGGTACAGGCTTCCTAAGCTCTCCCCTGTTCACCACCACCGTCTACTGGAACAGGGCAAATTAAACTACAATCTTCAAGTACCAACTAGTTGATTTGCACCGTGAGACCTAACTCCATCACTAGTAAAAGTGATAAATTGGACTGCGGATCTATATTTCCCAACTCAAAGGCTAGTCTCAATGGAGAGTGTCATCACACAATTACCAAGAAAATATTCTAAGAACTGTACGCAGTTGAGGGTCATAGTGCTGACACTCATCTCTCATCTCACGACACTCTCTCTATTCTCTCTTCTCATACCATGTCAACAAATTTAATGCTCATGACACTACCATGACACTCCCATTGAGGCTGCCCTTGTTACCCAGTGATCACGGAGTAGGTGCTCCTCATTCAGGCCTGTCTGTAGCTATAGGGGCCTTTCTTTTTTCCTGTTTTGGAGGGGACTAACTAACCGCCCCCTGATGAGCGAGAGTGTCTGATGACCCTTGACCAAGGTAATTAGCAGTGTGTGTGCAAGTTGGTCGCAGGGTCATGAGGGGGAGAGCATATGGGGGCTGGACCACACAGCTTGGTCGGTTGGGATCTCGTTGTACGAACGACGTCCCACGTTAACGTGCTTCCCCTGCTGGTGGCGCATGCAGCATGTCAATGTGCAGCCGGTCAAACGAGCATCGCCAGAATAATGGGCGGAGGCCTTAGGGCGTTGCAGGACCTAGCTAGAAATCAATGGTTTCTTTTTTTTTCTCCTGATAATTTAGACTGGGATCGAAATTAAAACAGAGGCGTTTCTTTTTCCGGCTGGATTGTTGTTGTTATCAGTCTCTCTGACAGTGACCGGCGACGGCGACGTGACAAGTAGAACCGGCGGCCGGCCGGCCGGCCGGTGTAGATGAGAAACAGTTTTGGCAGTTGCACGGGACAGATCTCGAGAGGTAGGCCCCGCCCTGCCCCGCCCTGCCTCCATCCAACGAGAGAGGAAGAGATCTCTTGTTTGAAGCTGGTGATGCCGGACACGGCAACATGGCTCGGCACCTATCGATGGAGAGAGGGAGGGGGCACGATACGGTCGCTGACGATCGATCTCTGGTCATGTGCCGGCAGATCAACGGTCGACGCAACCACCACCGTACCCCTCCCGGAATTAAGGCGATCGTTGTGTGTCAGTGGCCGCCTCATGTGTTCTGTTCCCGGGCAGGAGCAGCGTGTGGTGCGCCGGGCATTGCGAGTGTGGAGACGGGAAGAGAGAAACTTTATTGCGGCGGTTGCATGGACCCCGACCCGGAGGAGATCGATCGAGGTCCCAGGGAGATCCTGGTCGGCCGGCCGGTAAGGGCGTTTCGTACGCCTTGGCCGCCGTGGAACAGTGGGTTTGCCGGTGGCCGGGCGCGCACGCGGGCGGGCAACCACGTCGCGCCGCGGTTCTTGCCGGGTAGCTGCAAATATTAGGCAGCGTGCGGGCACGCGAGCGAGGATCTCGGCGTACTACGACGCTTGTTGCCGTGGTCGGTGTGGCGCGTGCGGACGGGCGGTCGTGGTGTGGTGTGCGCGAGTGCAACGGGCCACATGCGGCGTCACGACAGGCCATGCGTCGCGGCCGGTCCGTGCGATGCGACTAGTGTTGACCGGCCAACAGGCGCAGTTTGAACGAGGGCAGTGGGGCCGCCGCCACTCTGCACTGTACCAGCTGCATGCATGCACGCCGCTTCTTCTCGATCGATGATTGACCCTCATGCCCATCGTTGTCGTCACGACCCTCTCCTTGATCGCCCCGGCCCTCTGCATGGCCTTAACATATGCAGTGGTTTCCCCCTTGTTATTCCAAGCCCCAACTTTGCTGAAGTTTCAATTCATCGATGAATATATTTTAGGTATCTGTTATTATTAGTAACATTATTGCACTATGGGCAAATAGCTTGAGAAAGGATTAGAAAAAAACATTGCACTATAGATAAAAGTGTGTTAGAGTAATTGAATAATATTCAGGATTTGGATGCATAAATACTAATTCTTTCTTGTATA